>VYZU01016489.1:4675-50396 GCA_013401355.1 Ceyx cyanopectus | reverse complement strand
ATTGCTTCCATCTGTAAAGTATAATATTGTGATGTCATAAAGTTTTCCTAAACACTGAATTTGCCCTTATTCCCTCTCAATCATTTTAAAAGAACTGCTCTCTCTTATAGAGCTTGGATTTAAATCACAATAACACACCAAGAAGATGAATGACAGTGCTATTGGATATGGCTAAAATTGGATCCTTCAGCACAGGTGAATGATGAGACAGCGCTTCTCTTCTTGATATATTTTCTTCTTCTATTAGTTTCCTTCCATAGCTGGGATTTCAGTTTGAATTTTAATGTATGCGGTTGCTGCTAATCTTAGTGTCTTATTTTTTTCCAGCACCCTCTTATTGTATAGACAATTCATTCTCCAAAGCAGTAATACACTGAGGCTTGTGACTGCCCAAGAGATAAAGCAATTCAGAATAAAGTTAGGGCTGGCTCTGAAGTATGGCAAACACAACAGGTCAATATCTTCAGAAACAATGCCTTGCCATACAAAAAATGCACACATTCAGATCAACCAGCATTCATTTACTCAGATGGCTTCCATTTCAGACAATATTGTCTCTATTAAGTCACCAGGGAAACATGATGGCTATATACAAATTCATAGTTTTAGATTTTATTGAAAGGGCAAATTGCTGAGTATTTCCTGGTTTACAGAATCTGCCACAGATGCACACAATCCAAATTGCAATCAATGTGAGTACTCAAGTTAAGCGCTCAGATAATACCCCCCAAAGCTAGCTGTTCTGTGAAACCTTCCAGAAAAACAAACTGGTTAACTCTTTTTCTAGGAAGCAATTTTTCTGATGTGATTTCCACAGTGTTCTTGTATCTTATCTCTATCTAAAAGCCAGATGAGTTTGTGTAAATTCTATTCCTGCCTAATTCTGGAAAAGGGAAGATGTGAAGTTTACTAGAAAAAGGTTGATTATATTCTTGCATGATCTAAGTTCATGTGTAAAAGCTGGGGTAAGGGTTTGAGAGGATTATTCATCAAAATGAAGCCACTCAGTCTTTGTGAACTGATGTATAAAACATTTAACACAGTGCATGAGCCAAACCTACTCGCCACTCCTAACATGAGCATAACAAAGCAAGGTCCCAAGGAAAGAGGGGGTGATCTGAAGGGCAACGGGCAGCTTTGTTCTTTATGAAATGATTATTTTAACTATTTGGACATGTGAAGAGTCAATCTGGTGGAATTTCTTAAATACTCACTTTCTCATTGAGAAGTATAAGTCCAAGCAGGGGTCTTGACACAGACCATTGGTTTCTGCAGTCTTCAAAAATTATGGCGTTCATTAGGATGGACATCATCTGAAAGAAAATCCAGATGGTTTACATTAGTATGGATACTTTTGCAATACTGCATGATATGAGGGAATAAGAAATTAAACCTTTATTAACCATGCTGAAATCACTGAGAATTCATATACAAGCACGGCATTACAAAAGTCATTCTTCCAAACAAGTATTTCCATAGCCGAAACTACCAGGTGAATGAAGTTAAAGAAAATGCATGTCAAAGCTTGACTCTAAAGAGAAAGTTGAAGTTAAAACAAATATGAATTGAGATTTAGAGCTGTATTAATTTAAGGTACGGGCTTTGACTTTACTACAGGGATTTGTCCCGTTGTCACACTACTTCTAGGAGAGCAATACATGTACAACCAGTAATGGGTATTAGTTTCAGATTAATCCCCAGCTGCTCCTCAAGATTCTGGTTTTCTCAAATCCACCTTTCATTGTGTTTGACACTGCAGGGCATTTGAAGGGAACGCTCACTGTTTCGATGAAGGCAATCATGATTACAACAAGAAGGCTATAAATCTATATAATTTCCATCACAGTTACAAAGCCAGCCTCTGATTTTAGACATTTTACTTTACTTCTGTGACTTACTTTACAGAGCTCTACAGCAAGGATAAACCCAGTTCATCAACTTTATAAAGCACTGAGATCTATCAACTCATACAATTAAGTTCTATTGGCACCCAAACAGAAGCTACATAATTCACTTTGCTCGTTGGCTGGCATGTAACCAGAGCCCTCAGCTAATGTCACATGGAATATTCTCCCTCTGAGGCCTCTTTTGGTCTCTCTATGCTTCTGTACCTCTGGTGTGTGTAGCTAGGAAGGGCAGGACTTATTTTAGGGATTGTCACAATTTTTGTAGAAAGAAATTACAAAATAACTGTAGAATCCATTTAAAGATAAAATGCTCAAAGATATCCTTGAGATATGTTAGTTTAAAATGCCAAAGGCCACAACATATACAAACCTAAAAACATTACTCAGAGATTAAACAGAGTGAAAATTTGTAAAATGTCACCGGTAAATAGTTTGACTCACATTTGTAAAATATCTACACCCTAAAACCAAACAAAGAGGAAGTAGAAAATAATTAAATCCTTTCTTCTAGGCCAATGAGCAGCTACAAGCAGGGTCTCCAGAGAGTTGCCACACTGCAAACTAGCCTGTAATAACTGACCAAGGCGAAGTTAAACAGCATGTTTCACTAAATGAAAAAGATGAATCCTAGCACTACAAATCGCCTGGAACAGAGACATCCACAAATCATTTGAGGTTTCAGGTTAGGAACATACGGGCTGGCGTGGGAAAGGCCAATTCTTCACCTGACTTCACAATTTATATATCAGGCAAAAGTATTTCTCATTGCTTACAGGACAAGAGCAGTTCTGTGCTGCTTTGGATCCAACACAAACGATTCAAAACCTCTGCACAAGAGCTAAGAGGGGCTTGTTTTCCAAACACGAAGAATAATCACAACTTCTTATAGTTCACTCATGGCCATGTTTTCACCTTTGTAGCTTGTAACAAAGCCAGATTATAGGATAGAAGCTTTAAGTAATTAAACTCAAGCTGTGATTTGATCAGAGCACCATGACTGACATGGTGATATTTCTTAGAAAAAGTGTTATGCATGTAGAGAGGCTTTCAGTGTGATGCTTTATCTACAGTGGGCATATTCAGAGACAAGTTCACAACTGACACAGAGGGAAAGTGCCACCTCTTCAAACTCCAGCTTTACTGAACATCTCATGAGATACCTTCAAGGTCTCTAGCCCAGCATTGCTACTAAATTGCAAATGAACTGCAAAGTAGCTACTTTACAGATCTTTTTTTTGCCTAAATATGGAGGAAGACCTGTCTATAAAGTCCAAAATTAACCTGAGAAACACTTGTCTCTGTCCGTAAGTAGTTCAGACAGCAAAGAATATGATCAAACCAAAACCAATATAAAGTGATCTAACTAACAATCATTATTAATTGTGCCTTCTGGTATCAGCCAACCAGGATGGAAAACAGCAAAAACCTCCCTCCCAGTGCTGAGCTTTTCCTCTAACAAGAGCCTGCTGTCATACCCTCTGAATTCCACTGAAGGATTAATGAAAGAGAAACCTTTTAGAAATCATTAGCAGTGCAGGGGACCACACTGCATTCAAGAGTTAGCCAGGTCTCATACCAGCATACATGTACATCTATTTTCTTCATGGGTCCAACCATTCCTTTCAGTAAAACCAGTCACAGCACTGCCAAGCACTAAGGCTGCCACTCCCAGCTGCCTCTGTTTAAAGGAGCTTCTGAGACTAGTGGTACCACTGTGCTAATGTGAACAAGGTGGAACACGTGCCTGTGAGCTCTCGGCAACAGGGATTAATGCTGCTCATGAAGTTATGTAAGTTTATTACTTGCAGAGGTGGACAATTTGGAATCCTGTTGTGTTGTCTTTGCAGGTGTCTTAAACATCCTACTTCTTGCAATGATTAAAACCAAAATAACTCAAGGTGCACAGCTCAGTATTAAGAGCTACATGTATAGAATCAGGGCAAACCTGTATATCATATGAAGAGTTCTGCTGGAGGTTGTCAGGACAGCATTACAAGACAGACAGAACACAATTTGCAATTACTGAGCCAAATGTCACCAAGACGAAGAGCGCCAAAATCTGTAACAGCCTTAAACTTCCTTTTCCTGGTTTCCATGTTTCTCTCTCATGACTACTGTTGCTGTTTTACACATCAGATTTGGTCTCCTGTGCTCCTTCTGTGTGAACCTACAGCAAACTGTTTGCACTCCAGATCCTTCTCTGTTTTACAGCACTGCTGACACACTCCAAGAGAGATGGCACCTGCACATGACCACTGGGAGACCACCCCTGTCCCAGGAAGGCTGCCTGCACAGGTTCATCCACACAGCACTAGAGCTTTGCTACACAAGGCTCATGCTACTTTCTAATAAAGTTCTGCTTAAGCAAACAGACTCTTTTGTGGGGTGGGCAGAGGTATCAGGCTTTCATTTAATTTCACTAATTTTTCCCTCTCCTGCTTTCTACTATTTTAATATAATATAGAACAGCTTCTTCCTTCACTGACAAGTGATGCCAGCAGCCTCCTCCTTCACAGCTCATGTGATGAGTCATTTGACTCCATTGTAATGCAGGAATGAATTTCTAGATGCTTTCCATACAGCTCCATAGATACGTCCATTTTTGTTGCTCCCCTGAGTATTTTGGGTCATAAATGAACTGAAACTTCTCGAGCTTCTGAAGAAGGTGCTGAATTAACATGCCACCTTCTTTGCATTTCATTTGCTGACATGCATTTACATATATTTGTATTTATGATGGCAACATGTACAGAATGATAACGGTGATTTTCTGCAGATGGGATCTTGCTCAGTAACATCTACAAATGAGAAGACTAATGCAGTTATGTGGCCAGCACCACTGCCTTACAGTGACCCTGCTCAATCCCAGCCCATTAGCTGGACCCAGATAGACGAGCTAAGCTTTCAGCAGCCAATGGCAGCAGCGCTGTCTACATTTTTCTTNTCTCATGAGATACCTTCAAGGTCTCTAGCCCAGCATTGCTACTAAATTGCAAATGAACTGCAAAGTAGCTACTTTACAGATCTTTTTTTTGCCTAAATATGGAGGAAGACCTGTCTATAAAGTCCAAAATTAACCTGAGAAACACTTGTCTCTGTCCGTAAGTAGTTCAGACAGCAAAGAATATGATCAAACCAAAACCAATATAAAGTGATCTAACTAACAATCATTATTAATTGTGCCTTCTGGTATCAGCCAACCAGGATGGAAAACAGCAAAAACCTCCCTCCCAGTGCTGAGCTTTTCCTCTAACAAGAGCCTGCTGTCATACCCTCTGAATTCCACTGAAGGATTAATGAAAGAGAAACCTTTTAGAAATCATTAGCAGTGCAGGGGACCACACTGCATTCAAGAGTTAGCCAGGTCTCATACCAGCATACATGTACATCTATTTTCTTCATGGGTCCAACCATTCCTTTCAGTAAAACCAGTCACAGCACTGCCAAGCACTAAGGCTGCCACTCCCAGCTGCCTCTGTTTAAAGGAGCTTCTGAGACTAGTGGTACCACTGTGCTAATGTGAACAAGGTGGAACACGTGCCTGTGAGCTCTCGGCAACAGGGATTAATGCTGCTCATGAAGTTATGTAAGTTTATTACTTGCAGAGGTGGACAATTTGGAATCCTGTTGTGTTGTCTTTGCAGGTGTCTTAAACATCCTACTTCTTGCAATGATTAAAACCAAAATAACTCAAGGTGCACAGCTCAGTATTAAGAGCTACATGTATAGAATCAGGGCAAACCTGTATATCATATGAAGAGTTCTGCTGGAGGTTGTCAGGACAGCATTACAAGACAGACAGAACACAATTTGCAATTACTGAGCCAAATGTCACCAAGACGAAGAGCGCCAAAATCTGTAACAGCCTTAAACTTCCTTTTCCTGGTTTCCATGTTTCTCTCTCATGACTACTGTTGCTGTTTTACACATCAGATTTGGTCTCCTGTGCTCCTTCTGTGTGAACCTACAGCAAACTGTTTGCACTCCAGATCCTTCTCTGTTTTACAGCACTGCTGACACACTCCAAGAGAGATGGCACCTGCACATGACCACTGGGAGACCACCCCTGTCCCAGGAAGGCTGCCTGCACAGGTTCATCCACACAGCACTAGAGCTTTGCTACACAAGGCTCATGCTACTTTCTAATAAAGTTCTGCTTAAGCAAACAGACTCTTTTGTGGGGTGGGCAGAGGTATCAGGCTTTCATTTAATTTCACTAATTTTTCCCTCTCCTGCTTTCTACTATTTTAATATAATATAGAACAGCTTCTTCCTTCACTGACAAGTGATGCCAGCAGCCTCCTCCTTCACAGCTCATGTGATGGGTCATTTGACTCCATTGTAATGCAGGAATGAATTTCTAGATGCTTTCCATACAGCTCCATAGATACGTCCATTTTTGTTGCTCCCCTGAGTATTTTGGGTCATAAATGAACTGAAACTTCTCGAGCTTCTGAAGAAGGTGCTGAATTAACATGCCACCTTCTTTGCATTTCATTTGCTGACATGCATTTACATATATTTGTATTTATGATGGCAACATGTACAGAATGATAACGGTGATTTTCTGCAGATGGGATCTTGCTCAGTAACATCTACAAATGAGAAGACTAATGCAGTTATGTGGCCAGCACCACTGCCTTACAGTGACCCTGCTCAATCCCAGCCCATTAGCTGGACCCAGATAGACGAGCTAAGCTTTCAGCAGCCAATGGCAGCAGCGCTGTCTACATTTTTCTTTCACTTTTTAAGAACTCCAGGGCATTTCCCTGATCAGTTGGTTTAAAATGTGCCACTGAGATACATCAGCACTGCCATCATGCTTTATAGAGGGGCTGACTGAGGGACAACACCTGTATGCAACGCCACAGTGAGACCGACTGAGCCCTGGGGCACCACCTCAACTTCTTCAGCTGCTTCCAGCCACCACCCAACCTTGGTCATGCTGTAGCAAGATACCTGCTACAGAAGGTAGCAGAAGCATCTGATGGGATTCAGGTGGACTTGCACGTATTCAGCATGAAGGTACCAGAGAGAAACCCATGCTATGGGTTCCTCCTTGCTCCAGATGACCTTTGCCAGATGTCTTATCATTTAATCTGAAATCACAAAGCAACTCAACAGCAAAACAGCACAGAGCATAGAAGCAGAACTGATCTTTTGTTTTCTGTGTAGAAAATAACCTCTTAGTAGAAACCAAAACATTTTGCTTTGGGAAAAGGATGCCCCAGATGCTGCCACAGACCCACCACAGTGCAGTGGCTCTCCAGGAGCTGGGGAGCTGCTTGTGATATGGGGCAGGTTCAGGTCCTCACAATGACACAAGGAGAAAACAAGGCCTTAAAATAGGCAAAAAGACATCAAAAAGGAAGAGGGGTGGGACTAGAATCTATTGACTACTTAGCTCAGAACAGTAACCTTGCTCCTGTTCTGTTATCTTAAACATAGGGCATCACATTATCTGGTTCAATAATGTTTCTCCTGACATATTTGTTCTTTACAGAATGAACTATTGACAGAACAAACAAGAATAAAGAACTGTTCTTCCAATAAATTAATACTTCGTAGCTTCTCTTCCTTCAGACTCTCTCTCTTTCTTTCTTGGGTGGAGGAGGAACATTTTGGTTGAGGCAACCCTCAGAAAGAAAACTTGTTCTCAAGGAAAAGAAGTTGCCTTTCCATTAAAAAGGCTTTTTTTTTTTTTTTTTTACGTTCCATGTTGTCAATAAAGAGCACTTGTATCATTGCAGGTCCCACAGCTCATTTCTCTCTCCATATGTTGGGATGAATGTTTTTTTTCTGCTGTATGCAACTAATTGCCTTTTAACATAACACTATATTACCACCAGTGACAGCAGCACATATTCCTTTACAAAGGATTTAGAATGGTCAAAAACATGCACGTCCCTTAACCAAACACTTAGCAAGTAATAACAATCCCTTTTTTCAATCTGAAAAACGTTCAGATTTTTTTCATTGTTTGGCATGAAATTTGGTAGTTTTTTACAGCTCTATCTTCAGACAGTCTGCTCTAAATTTAGGAGCTGTGATTACTAATTTAAATGTCCTTTGAAATTCTCAGTTCTTTTGACACCAATTTTCCCATATCAATAAATGGATTATCATTTACTAATAATACTAGGAAGATTTACATGCTTCAAGATTATTAAATATCTTAAATATTAATCTGTTTTTTAAAAATATTTATTTTACTAGAAAGCCTAACTTTCACATTGGTATTTTCCATATTCAAAGCTAAAATTTCTAGATTAAATAAGAAAAAGCCTTTATTTATTATGAAAGTGAACTAGCCGATAATTCCCAAATTAAAAATATTGAACTGTCAGAAACAGTGTATCAGTTAAGATTTGCAATATATGAGTCGAAGAATCCTGCCTCTTGTCCTCCTGCACTAAGCAATTACATGGGACCAACAAAGAGCTTTGACCAAGTGGTTCTGGAGCAGCAGATGCATGGAAGGCTGGTGCTGTAGCTGATACAGGCAGCCTTAACGTGCAGCACCAAATAATGGCCCAAGTCATTACAGCAGTTTTCCTTCTGGACACCCTCTAGACTCTCTCCTGTCATGTTGCTTATTTCCATTGCATGCATAGGAATAGGGGTGGAGTTGTGGATGGAGGGAAGGCAGGAGGGAGAGAAGGGGGCATCAGGTAGAAACCATCAGACAGAAACTAGGTTCATGCAACCACAGAGCTCTTTTCAACAGCCTTTCTGCCCTGAGCCTTCTACTCTTGGGCCAAGCTTCTCCTTGCAGTGCTCAGAAGGGCTGGAAAAGGGCTGGCTATGGATGTGAATAAGGAAAAAGGTCCAGAAGCATGGAGCTTGGCATTTCTTTGGATTGAAACTGGCCAAAGGGCTGAGCGTGTTCAGGACACCCAAATTACAGGCCAGCACAAATCATCAAGACTGTACTCACAGCAAACCTGACTTTGCTTCTGGAAGAGAAACAGGAGCACATCCTCAAAAGGATACACTTAGAACGGCAGCTTACTGCTGACAACAAGCATCTACAACACACCCAGTACATTTCCTACACCAGACCTGCTGTGCTTTTCGTTTTTTTTCACTGTTAAACTCTCACATGTTAACAGTGATCCTGTACAGTAATGTAACCAGTAGCACTAAGCAGACTTTTCAAAGCTAAGACTGACTTTCATCTTTTCCTACCTTTAGCCAGCAGGGAATTGCCTTTCAAGCTGTTGACAGGATCACAAAGCAGGTGTCTGTGCCTCGCTAGGGAGTAAAGGCAGAGCTGGAACACGGGCAGCAGCTACAGCCGGCACGTGAGTTGTTCACAGCCAAAGATACTGCCCTACACTTACCATGTTCTCAAACAGTAATTTTAGTACCTGCCCTTTAATTCAAGTGTATATTCTTACATGACAGAACATGTTGTTTTCAAATTACAGTTGCATCTGAATTTTTTATGTGAAGGACTATAATACATGGGTCCAGTCTCACCTGTCAGAACTGGGCCCGTCTATCCTGAGGGAGATTATGCTCCTGGGTGAGCTGGCATCCCTCAGGGAAGGAGAAGAGATGCCAGCTGGCTGTTACAGACTCACCTATAGGAAAGCAGCAAGTCTCATGGGATGGAGTAGTTTTGCCTAGTCTGAAGGTTGGCTACATTAAACACTGGAAATGGAACAGTTAACTACAGCATCACTGAAAATGCCTGATGAATGAAATACCTCATCTTTCTGCATGGAGGAAGGGATACGTTTCATTAATTATTACCTTCCAGGGTGTGCTGACTTGCTTCAGTCTGTGCTGAATTTCATGTAAACCCTCTGTTGAATGTCACATACTTGTATGCTGCCTGAAGTGCTAGATTTTGTATTTGGGTATCTGGTGTAGCTGACAGATGTTTACAAATGTGTGTATCTGCACAGCTTCTTTTTGTCTATCCATCTGTGCTCCCTGACAGACAGCAAATTGTTCCACCTCAGGCTGGAATAATTTAAAATTGTGACATCAAACCTTAATCTGCATTTTTTAGCTGGTACCATTCAGAGATTTTCAGTTACAGATACATGAGTGTCATTTTAAATTAACCTAAGCTGTTTATTTAAGAAGCAGCCATTTCTAAACAAGTGGCCATAACCACACAGTGCCACAGTTGTTTTTTAAAGATGATATAACTGTGATTAACTGAGACTTTTGCAATACACAATCTGCTGTAATTTGTAACACAGACTTCAGGATGCTTTGGTGTAGGCTGAGTTCTTAAAAATCATTATAAAAAAAGAATATACATTCCCCTCTGCTTTTAACAGCACATGATGAAGCAGCTGGGTTCAGGTCTTTGTAAACTCAGTCTTATCTCAAGATGATCCTAAAGCATATTTTCCAGTGCAAGTGGTGAAAGCCTCTTTCTTTCTTGCATACATCTCTAACCTGAGAGGTGACAGAAGATGAAGTTTGTGTCTACTACCAGCATCTTTCACCAAATCAATGGTTATGGATCATTTAATCCTCTTGGAAGGAGAGAACAGCAGTTTCACCTGCACCAATGCTTTCCAGCAAGACTCCATCTTCAGGGATGTAAATGGTCCTACGTCCAAATCTTTCGGTCTTCTACTTAACTGACACTAGGACTTACAGTGTGCAACTTCTTTAAATTCCTCAAATCTGAGCCATCATCATCCTCTGCTCCAGATCCTTAGAAATTCACTAGTGTCTTCCCTTGCACCAAGTGCTGGGAGTTGACGCACAAAAGCAACTGAAGACTTCCAATGTTGCACCAGACTTCAGCAGAGGAATTGGGATCTTTGCCTTTTGATCATTACTTTCCTGAAATTTCCACTAGAGGTAGACCTTCCAAAATACCACTCAAGTATGGGAAGGAAGACAAAGTGGGAAGATGCTATTACTGGAAAAATAATTTAGTCTAAAACCAATTTGAGGCTAGTCTCAAATTTAAATCTACAGAGGTATTCCAGGAACGTAAAAATCTGCATTCAGATGGAAAGGCTGAGCAGATGACCAGCTCTAAATCTTTCATCCAAGGAAGTTCAAGACATGTCACAATAAGAATACATTAGACCCACTGAGTGGAGGTGTGATCAGCCCAACCCTCAGGGACACAAACTCCACGTGACCAGGAGCAGTCCTTTAGCTAAATTTAATCTTGTGCTCACCCAAGTCCAGCCAAGCATCTCGCATATAATCCATCTGGCCTTGCAGCAACACTAAGAGGCTTGTAGATCTCTTTACAGAAGCCCTGATGTTGCTCACCACCAGGCAGCTGGGACTTACAGGCAGCCTGAGCGTGGGCTCAAACTGTGGATGTCTGCCAGCAGCAGACCCAGAGGCATCCCCCACACAGCAACAGTAACCAGTAGTACAGAGAAAATTAGAACCAGGGTAATCATCTTACCCATATTTACCTTAGTTTAGCACTGATGTGGAGATAATCAGCAGGGAGAGAAAGGCAGGCTGAGCTTTTAAACCACACCTTGAAGGCAATCAGAGTATGAGAAACCCAGAAGCCTGGCTCTAACCACTATTCAAGGATTGTCCTTAAAGCACAGTGACCTACTTCACATTACTGGAGCAGAGCAGCGCAGTGCACTACCACAGAACTTAAAAAGCCAAATCCAAGTATTAATTACTCACTTCCCAACAGATTTCAAGCCTATTCTGTTTCCAAACTGTTCATAAATTGATTCTAATTTCTTCTGTGCAACAATTAAAAGTACTTTTGTTATCCTGATGAACTGAACTGGAAGCTATTGCAAATAAACATAAAAGACAGATGATAAAGATGGTAATAAGCATATTGCTATTGTGTCCTGAAGAGTCACCAACACTTCTTAGTGAATATCATCTTTCACAACAACAACAAAGGATAAGAGCACAAGGCTACTTCATGCAGTCATCAAAACAAAATGCACTGAATATTATATTTCATACTAAATACATTACCCTGGCAGTTTGACACTCAACATTTCAATAGATATTGCGTCTCTCTACCATTCTGCCTGAAATTCTGCAGATGGACTTTTAAGTATCAATGGAAGATTACTTTACTTGTCACGCTAAAAAGATTTTAAAGAATGGTTGCACACACTTCATTTTTATTTTTTATTATTTCTTTTCTTTTTAAAGGGAAACGAATCATGAATTCAGAAACATGGTTATACTGAAAGGTCAAATCCCATGTTGTCTAGTAGTCCTTTGTGTGCAGTGATGCTTCAATAGCTAAACTGTCTTGTCTCTGATGTGCCCAGCAAAGCTTTGGGAGGATTTGCTCAAGTTAAACTAAGCTAACCTAAACTATGCTAAGCTAAACTGAGATAAATTAACAGCGTCACCAAATCTCATCAGTGTGTTGCAATATTGGGATTCTTTTTTTTTTAAGATTTATTTGTTTTTTAAACACTGCAGGTTCCTAGAACACAAGAATCCTAAATACACAAGAATCTCAATTTTCAGTAAAAAAAACCAAAACAATCCCAAAATATACCAAAGAATGCAAACATCAGGGAGAAAACCTCAACAAACTAAGTTTCTAGATCTCATGATTTCAGAAGAACCCCTGAGCACACAAATATATCTCAGGGTCACAAATAAACAGACAGCAGTTTATTAGCCTAGGAAAAATGTAGGTTGTGAGGTTCAATTCCAGAGTCTCAAAACCCAGAAATTTGCCAAGATTAAGGGGGACACGTATTTAGTGTAGGCCAGTCATTAGAAAGTTTTCAGCAACAAACCAGCCCCTTTCACCTGACGTGCACTCCCGTTTGTGAAGACGGGTGCTGGCTGGGGCAGAACGCTGCTGACATGGCCTCAGTCAAACCCTGGATCTCTGCATGAGCATCATTTCATCTGCTGTGAGCTTTGATGGGCCACTGCCACCATATCCAGCAGCAATTAAGCATCCCGGTAAGCCTCTGCTATTCTAGAATTTTAAATTTGATTATTTATTTATTTTTAATGGGGGAAGAGGAAGGTATTTGTTCGCTGCTAGTGAGTTTCATTACTCACATGGCAAATCTGCCAGTAGCAGATCATAGAATGGATTGTTATCTTTCCCTATCCGTTTTGTAAAGATATTGCTTTCTTTCCAGACTGCAAGCATCGTTTCTAACTGGATTTTGAATTATAATGTGAACTTTACAAAATTATTGGTGCTATTCATATTGCTAGTTAGATTCTATGGATGGCACTATTTTTTGCCCTTACCCAAACCAGTACCTTTTAGTGTTTTGTATAAAACAACCAAAGCCATCAGAATTGAACATTCATTGAGAAATACATCCAGTTCCTCTTCTTTAATTGAAACGTTTATGCTTTTTGTTCTGCTAGCAAAAGGCAATGAACAGTAATAATGCAAGATAAATATACAATAAACTTATAGATATGATTGTAAAACAACATCATCCTAATGTTTTCATTTAATTACCCTGAAATGTATTCTATTTAATATTCATTACTCAAAAGCCAATTTAAAAGAGAAAGAGGTGAAGGGACTTATTCAGAAAGACGGACTGTCATTCACTGCAATAGTTATCTAATATACGGAAGTTAATAAAGCAGATTAATCTACAAGTCCCTTTAAGCCATCACTGAGTTTAGAACAACTGCCTCTTTGACCTCTAACCCTCCCGCTGTGCACCAGTAGCAGGTGCCAGCTGCACTAAAATTATGGCCGATGCATTTTAAGGCAAAGTCTTTTCTTACTTTGCTTCTGACCAGCAGCTGACCCTGTAGGAACGATTGTTTCATGTGCTGGCCTAAAGGCTACATAAACCAGTAACGGATAAACAAAAGCATACATACACCAGCTGCCTAGCCTGAGGGGGCACATCTAACACTGACACCTCTAGCAGTTTGCGCTCCAAGACCAAGCGCTGCTTTTTGTTTCCATCCATGAATTCTGTACAATACTTGTTACTTCGTGGAACTAAACTTCTCTCCGTCCCCAGAAGTGTTTGTGGAAACTATAGCGCAGCTTGGATGATTAAGAGGAGATTCCCAATTTGATTTAGCACCATTATTAAGAGCGTGAAATCTTCAGATGCATCACTAATGATGATGTATTTTAACATTAAAAGTCCTAAAATTAAATTACTCGATTCACATGACAACGAATCACAACGAGGCTTTCAACAAAGCAGAATTAGAAAAGACACTAAGCTCATTATTTTTTTTAAAAATTTCTTAATTGACAGCACTCACTAGTGATAGCTATACGTTTAGCAATATCCTTGGCACTGAGGCTGCTGCCACCTTTATACACGTGAAGTAAGAAGTACGTATACAAGAAAAGTAACCATATTTTTCATTAAGACAAGATGGCTTTGACACAGTTACTTTGCTGATACAAATTACACAACCACAAAAACAATCAGAGTAATGATTAAATGCAGTTATGTACATGGGAGACTACTAGTGCAAATGTTAACATATTTAAATGGGTTCCCTTCATTAAAAAAAATTATATATGATATTAAACCATCAATCAAATCGAAACACTAGAGTCTAAACGTACTGTCACTGGTTAAAATAAATGACTTTGAGACTGAATTTTGGCTCACTCAATATGGTGCCTTTTCTGTTGCTTAGCCACCCAAGTCTCTGCTGGCTTGGGCTACAGCTGGTATATATCTCCATCCCTTTCAATTAATAAAGAAAGTTATGATAGCACTGGATAACATTTTTAAATTGTGCTAAGAGGCTGAAAACAGATGTCCCAATAAAAACCCCTCTCACTGCTGTATCAAACCTTTCAAGGCTCAAGCCAGAAAAAGCTAAGCACTCTGGTCCTGATTCAAGTGCAGTCTTTACACACGTCATTTTAAGTGCAGGAACAAATGCACCTGCAGGTTCAGTCTG
Source organism: Ceyx cyanopectus (assembly GCA_013401355.1). Taxonomy (NCBI): domain Eukaryota; kingdom Metazoa; phylum Chordata; class Aves; order Coraciiformes; family Alcedinidae; genus Ceyx; species Ceyx cyanopectus. The sequence goes on along the minus strand of VYZU01016489.1, from coordinate 35,628 downwards.
CTCTTAATCCTGTGCTCATGTCTGTGGCTCGAGGTGTTCAGTACTCAACATCTTGCACAACTGCCCTCTGCCAGTGCGATTCAGGTTTCTTTTTGTGATGTGCTTATATGCAAGTGCTTTTGCTCGGGCCACGAAGCATGCATTATAAACACATCTCCTCCTCAGGTTTTTATTTCTATTCCTGTGCAACACTCCGCACTAACTCTATATGGCACTGAGGTTTATCTGAAAAACAAAACCATCCTGCTTTTACTGCATAAAAGGGGAAAAAAAAGGAAGTAGCAATTTGTAATGTGTTTTTATTTCAGCAATGACATTTGATTTCTCATTGCAGCTGGCGTCTTTACTTTCTGCTTTACATTTGCTATGCAGTACTGCTGTGCCGTGTCATTTAGCGCATCTTTGTCACTGGATGAAGCTGAAGCTGTAAGTCACCAGTGCTCAGCTCCAGTGAGCAGCCTGGTGAGGTTTTACCCATCACCATTCAGCCACATATCCTCCTATTACCTGCCCACCCCATCCTTGCTTCCTTTCTCAGCACCACAACACTTGTACCCCTTAAGTTCTNAACGAGGCTTTCAACAAAGCAGAATTAGAAAAGACACTAAGCTCATTATTTTTTTTAAAAATTTCTTAATTGACAGCACTCACTAGTGATAGCTATACGTTTAGCAATATCCTTGGCACTGAGGCTGCTGCCACCTTTATACACGTGAAGTAAGAAGTACGTATACAAGAAAAGTAACCATATTTTTCATTAAGACAAGATGGCTTTGACACAGTTACTTTGCTGATACAAATTACACAACCACAAAAACAATCAGAGTAATGATTAAATGCAGTTATGTACATGGGAGACTACTAGTGCAAATGTTAACATATTTAAATGGGTTCCCTTCATTAAAAAAAATTATATATGATATTAAACCATCAATCAAATCGAAACACTAGAGTCTAAACGTACTGTCACTGGTTAAAATAAATGACTTTGAGACTGAATTTTGGCTCACTCAATATGGTGCCTTTTCTGTTGCTTAGCCACCCAAGTCTCTGCTGGCTTGGGCTACAGCTGGTATATATCTCCATCCCTTTCAATTAATAAAGAAAGTTATGATAGCACTGGATAACATTTTTAAATTGTGCTAAGAGGCTGAAAACAGATGTCCCAATAAAAACCCCTCTCACTGCTGTATCAAACCTTTCAAGGCTCAAGCCAGAAAAAGCTAAGCACTCTGGTCCTGATTCAAGTGCAGTCTTTACACACGTCATTTTAAGTGCAGGAACAAATGCACCTGCAGGTTCAGTCTGCTCTTAATCCTGTGCTCATGTCTGTGGCTCGAGGTGTTCAGTACTCAACATCTTGCACAACTGCCCTCTGCCAGTGCGATTCAGGTTTCTTTTTGTGATGTGCTTATATGCAAGTGCTTTTGCTCGGGCCACGAAGCATGCATTATAAACACATCTCCTCCTCAGGTTTTTATTTCTATTCCTGTGCAACACTCCGCACTAACTCTATATGGCACTGAGGTTTATCTGAAAAACAAAACCATCCTGCTTTTACTGCATAAAAGGGGAAAAAAAAGGAAGTAGCAATTTGTAATGTGTTTTTATTTCAGCAATGACATTTGATTTCTCATTGCAGCTGGCGTCTTTACTTTCTGCTTTACATTTGCTATGCAGTACTGCTGTGCCGTGTCATTTAGCGCATCTTTGTCACTGGATGAAGCTGAAGCTGTAAGTCACCAGTGCTCAGCTCCAGTGAGCAGCCTGGTGAGGTTTTACCCATCACCATTCAGCCACATATCCTCCTATTACCTGCCCACCCCATCCTTGCTTCCTTTCTCAGCACCACAACACTTGTACCCCTTAAGTTCTTTATTTACATACCTTGCCATCTACCTACTGTCACACTTCTTCCTGAAGATCCCTCTCCATCCACATACTCCACCACTTTCCCATAACCTGAAGAACATCAGCTCTTGCCACATCCCCGCTTATTTTCCTCTACTCCAGAAGCTCCTCATCCCTTGTGCTGAGAAACACTGAACTCTCTGGAGGGCTCAGCACAGGCACAGCCTTGTTCTACAGCCATCCAGACCCAAAACAACTGTCCACCATAACTGTTCTCTGCTGTGGGCCCACCTGGGCTGCAAAGCTGTGGGTACCTATCAGCAGGCAGCCAGCCTGACTGACAGCCAGGAGACATTGGTCTTCTGGTTCCTGGCATGCCATGGCATGCCATTGAGTCATGCAGTGCCACTCCACTGCTGGGCAGGCCAGAGAGCACCCAACACTGCCCTGATACCAGTGAGTTGGAGACTGCACTGGCTGCACACTGTGGCTTGGTGCAGGCATCGTGCTCATCTAATTAAATATCAGTATAACACTCAAACCCACCCCAAAGCCCTCCTCCTTCTTATCCATGCAATCTTCCTGAAAATGACACACAGAATGTCACCACCATGTAACACCCTCCCCCATTTGTTTCTCCTGGACCCAATGCACATCTCCAAGAAATGTCCAGGAACACAAGAATGTCATGGAAATCTGGTTTATCCCCTTCCACACCCAGCACAGAATTATTTCAGTGATGGCTATGCAGAGTTCTTTACCTATTATGCATGACTCTGTGGAACATTTGTCAAAACTATGGGTGAAAGATGCTACAAAACTGATTGAGTGTTGGAAAGAAGAGTACTTCACCACACCAAAACTGAACTAACAGCCTAATATGTACAGTTCAGCCAGATAAGCATTAACAAGAAGATAGAGGTAGCAACTTAAAACTAAAAATCACTCACTGATAAAGTGGAGCAAACACCAGCTTTACAGCATAGTAGAAGCCTTTAGAAATTAAAGTGCCTATAACACAACATATTGTAATAGCAATAGCTGAAAGTAATAAGCTTAATAACCCTTTCTATCCATATCTCTCAAACTACTTTACACGTGTTAATTCAGTTTAGTTGCAAGACACCACCATGAAGCTGTTGTTCGCAGATTAAGATCAGGCTAAGTAGCTTGCCCAGGGGAACAAAGCCTATGGCACAGCAAATAGCAGGGCCAAAGAGAACAGCCACTGTCAGACTTTAAAAGAATGCCATGACTTGCTCCTAAATGCTGAGAAATTGTTTCATGTCTCTATTTCTATTGCTCCTGTCTTTGCACAGTCGCAGCAACCTATTAAAAAAGCCGAGCTGCGACAGGACATGTATAAGCAAACAAAGTAAGAATTAACGGGGTATAATTCTCAACCCCTGGTCCCGTAGGGGGCTCAGGAAACTGAAGGCAGCGGCATGGATACACAGGTACGCCCCGAGCTGCATTCGAAGCCTGAATAGCCTCGTTTACCAGCGAACAGCGCTCGGCTACCAGCGCACGAGCAGAACTGCAACGAATTAACGGCGCCGCTGGTTCCGAACTCGCTGCGCATAGCAGCCGCGCAGCCCCGCACACTCCCGAGCTGCGCGGGAGGATGCGGAGGGCGGCGGTGCGGCACCGGGCGCTGTTCCCGCCGATCCCCCCGCGGCAGGGCTGGCCCCTCCGGTGTCCCTGCCCGGCGCCGCCGCGATACCGCCGGCAGGGGGCGTCGCCCCGCCCCGCCCGCCCCGGGCCCGCCGCGGGGCTATCCGCACCTGCTGCACGCCGCTCTCCTACGGAGCCTTCTCCGCGGCACCGAGCCCCTGCCCCTCGCCGTGCAGGTGCAAGGGCGGAGCTGCCCGGCCCCGGACGCGACTGTCCCCAGGCCTGGCAGGGCGGGAAGCGCGGGTGCCGGAGCAGCGGGGCTGGGGACCGTCCGGAGCAGAGTCCGCACCCGGCAGAAGAGCCCACGGATTTCTGTGTCCTCAGAGATCGGGGTAAAGGGCCAGTCGAGCCGTCCCGTACCTCCGCAGCGACCGGCTCGACCCGAAGCTGATGGAAATCTTAAATACCCAGCTACTTACAGAGATCCAACTTGGAAGAAATGTCCTAACTAGTAAATAATGGCAGTTATCATTGCATCAGTTTAGTTTAAAGAGCTGACAAACCTCTCTAAACTCAAAGCACAATTAGTCATTAGGGTCTAGTTTTTCAGCACTGTTAAGCAATTTGTAACCCATTTCTTTTAATAGGGTTATGCATTACTTAACCGACACAGATGTCTTGAAAACTGAAACCGCTGGTTGTGAAACGGCAACCTTGTTCATTAGCTTCCATGATAGCCAAATCATCTATAAACCCAGTGTTTAATGGCCAGCCGATGAATAATCAATGTCTCACTTTTCATCCAAGTGTGAAAGTGAGAATAATCTAATACACCGTCCCCCTGGTAAAATGCGAGGCCCTGGGTTCCGTTTCTATTCAGGGCTGATTTATAACCCAATGGAAACCTGATGTAAACATATGATCAATGAGTCCCATCATTGCTGATAATAACCCCCAACTGGCCCACTCCCTCATCTCAAAAGCCATCCCTTTAGGCTATTAGTTTCGTCCAGCTAATCCTCTCTACTATTTCTGCCTGCTGCTTTTACCTTGGCCATCCGTTCAGTCCAGCAGACTCAGAAGTAATTTTATACGCAGCAGAGAGCGGGTGGAATTGATTTTTCACTCAATGCTCAGTTCCCATCTGAATAATTATCAATTTTACTGCCTCATAAAAGGAAGAGTCAAAATTTCAAATCAATTCAAAAGAGCTTCTGAGACTACAGAAACTGTGCATGAGAATAAAGGTCAAAGTTGTCAGTGACCTCGGGAGATGATGTCAGATATTAGTACACTGAGTAGTTGACATCAGAGGCACTCAATATGATATGACTAGTGCTAATGCAAATCATATTTATGCTGACTAGTGGAGACCAGCCATTAATATTTAAAAGAGTATGTGAAAGCCTGCATTCAAAATAAATATAACATATTCCGCAGAATCTGAAGTTAATAAAGACAGATCACTGCCTAGTCATATGCTGTAAAGTGAAAGATTACTGCTTATTAACAGACAAGTATTACATCAAGATTGCCACAAAGTCCAGAGCCCAGAACAGCCCAGGCTGCTGTTCTGTCCTTTACAACCCAATCACTGCGTGCAAGGTACAACACTGAGGAATCCCACATGCCCTGATCCCCTGACTTTATTGCTGCTTTTGGTGAAAACAACAGAATCATCGTATTCTGATAACGATGTTGATAATAAGCATCATTAATATCCTCACAATATACTATATACTGCCAGGAATGTATTAGCTACCATTTAATTACTTTTCACCTTCAGTTAGAACAGTATACAAATGACGACAGTATCTGTGGTGACTCTGTGCCAGACCTTTTGCAAACGGCAGTGCACCTATTAGGGAAACACAGAGATGACCACACCAATCATCTGCATTTTGTTAATGACCTTCATTTTCCTTAAAAGCCTCCAGACCTGCAAAACACATCTCCTGAAATGGCACTTTTGCAACTGCATCAGGAATCCAGAGATTCTTGCAAATATGCATTTTCAAATAGTTTAATGAGATTTTAAGAGAGTGTAGAACAGAATAAACGAGGAGATGTGTAGCTATAAACATCCTGGTCTCCCTTTAATGTATCTGGGCTGTGATAAACCTGATGGAGCTTGGAAGGGAAATCTCTCCCAGGCAGTACAGAGGCCACTTCCTTTTCAGAGGCATGATATTTAATTTCTATTGTATTTACCTTTAACAGAAAAAAAAAAAAATCCCACTGGGTCACCTACTGCAAAATAAACAAACTCGATAGCATACAGCCATTTAATTTACACATGTCATTACCAAAATGTCTGGTTCATTGCAAGAATTTGTTCTTCTTCTTCTTAAAATACTTTAGAGAGCTTTCCTTCCATTTTGTCTAGAGAAAAGTATTAATGATATGACACGTCTTTTGATGATGAAATGAAACCCCAGGTTTTATAGTATCTATACTGTTAGCTGTACTATATACTGAATATATATATATATATGTACTATACTGTATCTATACTATAGATACTACACAGGTGTATAGTATCTATACTGTTTAGTAAGACAAAAAAATATCTTCATTCTTTGGTTGTCATAACATATCAGAACATACTCAAGGCTGAATACCATCATGGGGAGGTTTGCTCTGTTATGAAACAGCCAATGCTACCCTCTTGTTCAGTACCACAAAAAATCAGGAAAATTCAGAAATGCAGTAATACCCCATAGAAAAGTCTATTAATTCACCTGCTGTAGAACTTCTGGGTTCTGCTGCATGAAATGAAGCAATCTCTGTCCATCCTGTGAGATCTCTCTACATCTTAGAGTCTTCTTGCCTTCTTTAGCGAGGTGCTTGAAGAGGTAAGTGACAATGTAGTCCAAACTAGTGCAACAGCTGGAGGAAACAACTGTATCTGTGTAAAAAAATGAATCAGTTTTGAAATTGTTTCCATAAAATAGTAATTAATAATGACATGGTACTTGGAGAGCTCAACTTTAATAATTTCTTTGACATTAGGCTAATTGATACAGTGACAACTCGATTTTTTATACAGGAGTTGACTAGCTTTGAACACTGCTTTCACTAACTCAAAAGCAAAGGCTTAATACCCCTGTAAGTGGACTAAAGATCCCACGAACTCCAGTGAACTTCATTCGCAACTGTATGAATGCAGCTGCCCCTCTATGTATTGTGAAGGGCAGGATGAGGGCTGACATTTTACTGGTATTCAGTTTTACATTCAGAAGGCTCCAGATTCCCAGAAACTAAAATTCTGTTTTAATCTCCTTACTGAAAAGGGAGGGTTAAATCAAGTAGAGCTGCTGTCCCAGGTTTTGCTCAAGGAGCATTTCACAATGTTTCTCTGCACCAAACAGCTTACAGTCAATGTCAGGTGGCAAAAGAGTGATCACAGGACAGACAGTAATTTTGCTTAACTACTTCTAATCCAAGTTGGTTCCAGGATGCTACATATGGCTGGCAACACCACAACTGCAATCACTACCTAATATTTCATACGTGTACTCAAAACAGAAAGTCATGACAGCAAAGGAGGATGCTGTTGAAAAGCAGAAGCAAAAGCTGCTTCCTATCTGTACTTACTGTTTCTATAAGTAAGGGAGATGAAAAGCTTAAACCTATTTGCAGGGTAAGTGTGCCTGTCAGATTTATGTAAGTGATTTTGTTTCTGGATGTTGCCTGCTGTGCTGCTGCTGTGCAAGAAGATTCTGCTCACCTCCACACATTGGCATGATGCTAATGGCATACCAGCCCCTGGTTCTCCCCTTCCTCCTGGACACAGTGGAGCACCCTTCTACCTGCCCAGCTGCCATCTCCTTCTGGCCTGACACCTGAGATACTCCTTGGCCCTGAGACCTGTGGCTGCAACTTTGATACTCAGAATGGTACTGCCTCCCAGCTCTGGTTCTGTCGTCCTGTTCCAACAGCCAGCTCCTTGCAGTACCAGCTCCTCACAGCCAGCTGAAGCTCCTGATATATATTGTGATGGTTTAGCCTGCTGTGTGCGAGGTTCAGCCCTGTCTTATATTCTCTGCAATTTTAAACATCAGATCCAAATGCGTGGAGCATTTAAGACTTCATCCTATTGCCACTGACTTCAACTAGAACTTGTCTAGGCCTTTTATAGTTCACAGTATTTATTTTAGATGGGCCACTAGAGTAAGAGATGTGTGGGGGTTGCAAAAGGAATTAAACTGTTAAAATGCTCATTCTGAGGGAAAAGGGATTAGAAGGATCCAATTAAATGTACCTTGAATTCTTTAAACTAGGCTAATTTGGAGGCCTGCCAACCTTGCAGTGTTCATTTAAACACATCCCTCTAGACACTGGAGTATTTTGATCTGTGTCTGTTTAACTCCTTAAGATCTGTAACGACACTATTAACCCTTTGCCATCTAAAAACTAATTGTATTTTCTAGGAGTCTTTTGAAGTAAACGCTAAAGAAACATTTACAGGAAAAAAAGAAACAAGTGGTCTCCCAAGACTTGATCTTCCAAAGCAACAAGTTGACTTTGCAGCAAGAGTTGAGAGCAATCTAACAGCTCACAGAAATGAGATGATGCGTCTCAACTACCTCCACTGGACAAGTGAGCTTCCTGGGACTGAATTCAACAGGGCAGGATATTAAGCAACATTGTTGGAACAAAGCTGAGTTCAAAGTTATGGATCTTGCCCAAGTGAAGACTGCAGAATCTGGCACTCATCATGTTCTCAACCAAAACAGTCCTGCATATAAACTAGAAATGCAATTCATGATGGAATTGAATCACCATCAATAACAAGTGAGAGATTTGAAAATACATATTTCATAGGAGGGCTCTGCTGTATTTCTAAACCAGTGCTTAACTCTATTTCTTTTTAAATTGAATAATACAAAGTAAATCACTATCATCAGTTTACAAAACAGCAGTAGTTCTAAACATGCTGATACTGTACAAGTAGATATTTTACATTCGACAGTAAGTGATTTTAGCAGGACAGCAGACAGGTCTATGCTATCATTTGCTCATGAGAATCTGATATGAGTGTTAAGAGCTACTTAAATTTGCCCATAACTATATATCAAATAAGCTTCCCTATGCTCATTTTTCCTTTTGATTGCAAAGATATAACAGACAGGGAGCGTCAAGCAAACTCCCTTGAATGACTCTTCTGGGCATGTGGAACCTTGTGCTGGAGCAGAATAGTGTTCTCACTAAATCTTAGCAAGACAAGCCAGCCAACCATATAAATACAACAGACGAGCAGCAAGGAGCTACCAATTCTGGGCTATGGACAGAAGAATGGAGAGCAGATGAAAGACAGAACAGAAATTGAGAGAAAAGCTTGGGCTAATCAGGACGAATGCAGTCAAACTGTTTGTCGCTTCTGGTCAACTCGGCTCTTACCCCCTGCCAACGGACTGTTTGGATCATGCAGTGAGCAGGCTGTGGTTCCAGAAAACACCCAAGCCAGCTCTGTGCATGTCAGTGAGGATGCAGTGACAGGGCAATAGTTTCATCAAACAAAACTGAGCTCTCTGGGCTAACATGATGGTGAGGTAGGTGCTGGTGGTGGGCAGGGGCTAAGGACGAAGACACTGGCACCAGCCACCAGCAGCTCTTTTGGCTGCTTCTTTGCCAGTACACATTCAGTTTGTGTTTTGGGAGCTAACTTTACATGCACTTTTTTTATGATCTGTGTGATTTTGCCTTACATAGGCAATTCCAATCAGTCACTAGCTCAAGAAATTGGAAGTTGAGTATATATGTTAGAATGGGTTATAGAATTTTTAAAAAGCCAACAAAATCCCTGAACAACTTGAGGATGCGTTTTGCTCTCAATAATAGGACAACAGCATGCTGAAGGGGAATTTATATTTCAACAGTTTAATGACATTGCTGAATCCCTGCATATTAAAGGATTTTGTTTTGTTTTTCACATAAAGGAAGGAGCATGGTATTTTCCTTGTCCATCAATTGCTTACAGTTCAATACTGGCATTATTTGCCTTTGAGACTAAACCTGGAAAGTAAATGGATTTAGCAATTTAACATCTAAATTAGGCAGCAAGACAGAAAAAAAGTTTTAGTTTTTCCTCAATGAATAGCACACTACACTATTAATCATACGAGAATTAGAAAAGCTTTGCAGAGATTGGTGACAACATGCCAGGCAGACTACATTAAAAGGCTCTGATCCACTGAGTCAGCTGTGAAAAAGCCAGGTAAACACTTTAGAAGAGAACTATTGGAGTGTTTATCCTTGCAATAAAAGCTCAGATGAGGGCTTCCATTATAGCTGATTTACAGCTAGGCGCTTCAGAAGGAATACATATTCTTCTACAGTGTTTCTAAAGTGTGGAATCCAACAAGGTATTTACTCAGCAACAGAATGAACACTCCACAGAAATAAGGATTTGGGGAATGTTTATCCTGCATCTGACAAGAAGAGTCTCAATGGTTTCACATACGTAAAGGGAATAGAGAAAAAATTCATTCTTTTCTTTTTTTTTTTTTTTTTCCCTGTATGGAAGAGAAGTAATCTCCTGGTATTTAATTTTTAAAATAAAAAGACAGGTATTTCATTTTTATAAACATTTCTGAAAATGACTTGTATGTTCTAATCAGTTTAAAACACAATTCCCCCTCAGATCGCTTATAGCCCTGAGCCCTACTATTCTGAGACGTTCTTGTGGCACTGATATAATTCAGTGAAAAAGGCAGCTCTTGGATCTACTTTCCTGCTTTCCAAGGGCAGAAGGATCTATGTGACCAAGTAACAGATAAGAAATGAATTTGTATTTTACTGTCTGATAATTGGTAATGTTCCAAATACTAAAATTTTAAAAGGATAAAACATTTAGAAGAATGGCTCTTAGGAAAATGCAGTGATGGTAACTAACTCTTGAGATGATTAAAAGTAATTAAGAGCTATGAATTGACCAAACAGTAGTTTATCTGGATAATGTCATTATAACACTATGGAAAATTATTCACTTCACTACAAAAATTCACTTATTTCTGGGAAATGTTCTTCTTGAACACAACTGAGGAATTTAATGGCTGATATCAGTATCAATTCTTGATAGACACAGATAAATTAAGAAACATGATATTATGGAAAAATAATCACTTCAACATGAAGGTAAAAAAGGAGCTTTTTTCAGCTGACTAATCGGGAAAATTATTAAAACATGTAAGAGACATTCAAAAATATTAGGGGCTGCACAGGCATTTGGACAGACTAAGAAATTGTTTTAGAAAGCTGGAAAATCCAAGTAAAATGTAAGAAAACATCATTAGGATCCTAAAGGTTGTGGCAGAAACCAAGTGGGACCATCCTCCAGTCCAACCTCCTGCTTAAAACAGGGTCAACATCAGACAAGGCTCAGGACCTTGTCCTGTATCTGGGATTGTCTCTGAGGATGGAGATTCCACATGTTCTCTGGACACTATGGAAACAGCCAGGTCTTACTGACAGACAGATCTGGCAAGTCTCAAAGACTGAAAAACTACTTGAGTTTGGAAGAGCCAAAGTAAACAAAGGAAAAACTGAACATGAGAGTGAACATCATAGCTTTTGCTGGACTGCATCAAGCCTTCAGTGAAGGCAGGCAACGTTAAAAATTCCTATATGCTTTGTTTTAGTCTTGCATGTTTGTGTTTATTTTAGGTACTTGAAAGATATTAAGGTGAACTGAAGGACAGCACTGGCTGAGCAAATCTATGGTTTATGAGATGTGAAACAAAAGTGAGCTGTTAAAATTTTTCTTAATGCTTTTCTCAGCAGAATATCAGCAATTCCACCAAACACTAGCTTTCTAAGGAAACATAAAAACTGGTAGTTCTTAATGATTGAACTCCTAGACACCTAAACCACAAAAGATTGAATCTAAAATTGGATGCATACTTTTATTACTCCTGCACCCTGCTTTGAGCGAGAGATCAACATACCTTGAGAGGGGAAAAATAAACAGAACACATGAAAGCTAAAGCTTATATGGCTTTTACATTTTATTCTCTCTCAAAAGAGATTATTTCAAATTGGGCTTCAAAGGGATGGTTAAAGTAAACTTGTTATGCTAGTGAATGATCAAAATTAATATAACCAGTATGGAAAAGATCATATGGAAGAGATGTTATGTGGAGTGCTAACAGAACAGGAACAGGGCTTGCTAATCTGGCAGCTGTCTGTCAAGCTAACGTCCAACATACCACTCTGCAAACAATCAACAGGCAGACTTCCAGCAGAACCAGCCTACAGGCAGACCTGCTGCACCAGTACAGTGTGATGTAGATACATCATATATATAGCTCATATATATATATATATTTATATATACATATACATATACCACTGTACAGGGCACAAAGCCCTCAACACATCTGGGAGAAGATGGACTTCAGCATTATATAATAAAATGACCTAAATACTCTTCACTACTGTTGCTTAGCTATTCACTGCCCATTTTCTCCCTAAGAGTGGTTCCCCTCTTGCAGCAAAAACTGCTGAGTGGTGTTTAACATCGAAAATGCTTTGTGAGTCTTGGTGCATTCAGGGATTCCTATGGGACTTGACTGACACTTGGCAGTAATGAGAAACACCAGCTATTCTAAAGTAACATCTATACACACTAATGTTTTATGCTCCTATTTTTTTTTCCTTACTAACCACCTTAATCAATAAATATGACTGTAAGGTTTTGAACAGCTTCTCAGACAAAAAAAAAAAAAGGCATGCTATTCCTTGGTGATCAGAATGTAACTGCATGATTTATTTTTTTTTCTCTAGCTCAATGCTCAGACTCCTTCTCCATATTCCAAATTACTTTAGGATACCAACCCTTCTGCCACCCAAACCCCAGATGTCTGGACAGGCAACTGGTTAAAAAGCATAAATCAAACCATTCAAGAGAATGAAGTGAACTGCAATCAGCCTGCTGCATTTTTATTACTACTCCAAGTATGCTTGTTTCATTGATACTCCTCTAAAGTATGTTCAGCAACTATCAAATAACTAGTTTCTTTTTTCCATGGATAAAGATACCTTTATATTTCTCAAATAATATCACAGCTGTGCAGAACAAGCATTATTTATACAATAGCTATGTTGATCAAATAAAAACAAAACCCCACAGATTTCTGTACATATATTAATACATTTTACATCTGAATAACAAATGCATGAATTTCCAGAACAATCCTAGTGGAGGCACATTAACAGTTTTTAAAATTCTGGCTTGTAAGAAATGACGACTTAAAAATACCATCTGTAAAAACCTACAGTTTAGATGTTTAAAAGAACTTAACTGCATTAACCAAAATAGTCACATTTAAAAAAATGTTCAAAAGCCAGCATCTTCCACTGCCACTTCACTTTTTTTTTAAGATACAAATGACTGGGTTTCTTTGAAACTCCTAGATAGCTAAATACTTGAATTCTTTCTTTAGACAAGTATAACTAATTCTTACCTACAGCACTAAGTCCTTCAGATATTGAGGTAAAAATATAAATTAGGACTTGAGGTTCCAAACTGGTAATGAAACTCATATGATCTTGGGTCAGACACTCCAAAAGCGGGTAATAAGACTGGCTTAGTTTTCGATATTGCTGAAAAAAAGAGAATATACATTAATATAAAATACAGATATTACCACTGATTAATATTAACAACATTAACAGATGATAAAGAATTATCATGTAGTTTTTAATGTGTGACAAATTCTCATTTAGCCATTAAATCATATTATTTATAGACACAAAATATTTTCTTGTCTTCAGTAGATTTCAATTTTTCAAATTTAGCATAGGATAAAAACTATTACTTTAAAATAAGCTTAGGATAATACAATAACACTACCATGTTTTGAAATTCTACACAGCTATCAGTCTAGTCAAAGCAGCACAGCATTCTGTACAGGTGTCAGTTTGACATGATTATGAACTGTATCTTACCTTCTGCAGGAAATCTTATTAAGATTTATCACAGATTTCCCCAAATCATCTTAGAGATGGACTCTTTTTTTTCTGCTTTAGTGAGGTCCTGTAACAGGCTCTGTGCAGGCAAAATCACTTGATTGAACCCATCAGTCCAGTCAGCATCTTACTCTTCAGGACTCTTTATTTAGGGAATTTGTTGTTGGATGGCTTAGGAATGTGCCAAATATGTACACTTTACTATACAACCAGTACACTGATTTTAATGGAGAACAACTTCTCAGTTCCAAGGACTTTCTTTACGTGGCAAGCATAAATCTGGGTATTAACCATCTTTAACTATCCCAAATTTGTCCCTTTATGCAAGAAAATGTCAGTTCTTAACCAAAATGTCATGCAGAAAATGTCACAGTTCGAATTTAGGCTAATATTATGTGAGATCTGTTGTCTTCCCCCAGAGAACTGGGAACATGGTGTACTTTAAAATTAAAGTTTTAAATTTTATGGGGAATACACAGTGACAATTTACAGACTGAAACTAATTGCAGAGTGGATGAATATGTGAGGATGTTTTACGGTGCATGCAGGCAATCTAAATGGTCTGCAAGTGCAGAAAGGAAAAAAAAAAAAGGCATTTCTCTTTTGCTACAAGCCTAGTGAAAATTCTGGGAAAGCTCTCATTTCACATGGCAGTTCAGTCATACCTGTATTTCAGATGTCACTATATAAATAAATTCAAGTAACTGAACTGAAAACTGCAGTTGAGCTGTTCTAGATCCCTCTGTCTCATTATAACAATACAAAGCCTGTGGTGGTGTTATTTCATATTTCATGTAAAGACTCCCAAGATGAGTAATTGCTTACTAGCAAGTCACTGTGGGATACTGAAAGCAGCATTTTGACAAAGGCCTGAAGTACATTGTCAAAGTGGTTGTCCCCGTACAACTTGAAGACGCCAAAGCTGACATAATTTCCACATAAGGCAGATTTGAGTGTAGAGTAACAGATGGAAATGCCCTTGAGTTTCAACGGATAAACCTGATCTTTTGACAAAGTCCCAAGAGAGAGGATCTGATTACCTGTTTTCATAAAAAGAAAGAAAGAAAGAAACTTATATAAGCAGCTGCAAATCTAAATTATTCTGACGGCACTATCTAAACTCATTTTCTGTCTTTACTTTCATTACCATTTGGAAGAAAAATTGGGTTTGCATTTGGTGTAAGTAAGCACAATTATATCTTAAAAGCCACTACAGAATTAGTATACATAATTTAAAATTTAAGTTATGGAATTCCCATCATTGATGTACAGCCAGAACATGAATGGGCCTTATCAGCATGAATTCCTTAATCTGAATAGAGTTGCAACACATGGTTTTATCATTTCTCATGCTGCAGCAAAGCCTAGTCTTGATCCATTACCATGATGGCCTCTTGGGATGGTGGCTTATGTATGCACACACTAAATATATCCCTCAGAAAACAAATATGTCCATTACAAAAGCCTCTATTTCGCCAGTCACAGATGGGAATGACTTTTTAATTAAAGCCCATGTTTATAATGTAAAAATAACAGCTAACAGTAAATATTTGCTGTTGCTATCAACAGGCATCAGTAACTTCTGGATTCACTGTGCAGCAGTGAAGTAGATCCTGCTACAATCCTCTGTACAAATTTAATTATTCACAAGGCCTCATTATCAAGTTTTCTAATTTAATGCTTATTTTCACAGCACCCCAGAGTTAGTCTTTGTGATTTTTTTCAACTAATTAATTAAGTAATTAATGAAAGTGAGGTAAAACAGTAGAATGAACATGGCAAGGATTAAGTACTTCAGTTCCACCATGAACTAGCCTTACTAGATTGACCCAATCTGACGTTGACCTTGACAAGCTTGGCCTGCACAAAGAACCAATTGTCAGGTCTTCTCTTTGCTACTGCTCATTGTTCTTAGTAATTTTAACTAAAGAAAAATAACACAAAATTGTACATTTTAGAAAGTATTCCTCCAAATAAAAGCACAGCCTACAGAGAAGATGGTTGGCCTGTTGGCTTGCGATGTCTAACCTGGTTGTCATGGCTATGATGGCAACTTGGATCAAGGAGCAATGAGTAAACAGGATATTAACTATTCACAATTCCAAACACTGCCAGTTGAGAAAGATACTGATAATTCAGTTTTGCTTTTATAGTAGGGAATTTTAAAATACCCCTACAAACTTGCCTGTGATGACACAGATGTCATAGACTGCCCAATATTGTTTTTTACATATTCAGGCTTAAACTGGGTCTGCGTCCACAGCTCTTCCAGCTGCAAATCATATACCTGCTGCCTATTATTTCTTTCTCCTAATGCTATTGATCACTGACCATGAGGAATTTAGATCATGCAATTAAAAAAATGAGTGGTAAAACCTTGTTTCTAAATCCTCAAGGCATCAACATACTGTCCATTTGGTATCATTCGATGCAAAGAGGGAAAGATGTAAGTTAATTTAAAAAAAAAAAGTAGATTGACTAAAAAAGAGTGGGATAATGAAAATGGTTTGCTTAGAAGTAGTAACTGGAGTCTGTAAGATGGCGGAATGGCATCACTAGAATTACGGAAGGGAGAAGAATCAGGTATTTAAGTAGGAAAGCTGGTCAAATACAATCAAAATCAAGCCCTCTTAATTAAAACAAATAAACCAACCCAAAGATTTATGAATGAAAATACAGGATGGCTTTGATACTGTAAAAGATCATATGAACATCTTTACTACCCTGAATGCTGTAGTCATGAAGAGTGTAACTGGGGAATAGGGTACAACTTCAGTGACTGCTACTTCATAGAAATTAATTCCAAATGATGTTAAATATCTGTTATACTAAAAATGACCAATAATCAAAAGATCCTCTTTGAAGAGTAAAACACAGCATAAGAAGAATGTCTTCAAGTGTACCTGGATATTCACTGATTGTAATACTTTAATTTTCTGTATACATAATTGTATATGTAAAGGTAAACTCAATTTAGCTTCCCCCCTGCAGTGCCTCATTTAAAATATTCCAGCCAAGTCATCTTAATTAGCATCAATTTTTTTGACAAGACCTATTGTAGTTACTGAGATCTGTAAAATTCAAATTTTGCAAAGAAAAAACAACCCCCAAACTAAATACAAAATTCTGTGAGCTAGAGTGGGAAGGGGCACACTATTTTTAAAGACCACTATGTTAAAAGTGTACAATTCTTAGGGCAAAAACAAGAAAGAAAGGTAAATGTGTTGTAAACTAACTTTATCTTGTCTTCTCCACTATTAAATTTACTGCTGAAAAATCTCTAATAACAGAAATATGTATCCAGCTTCAGAAATAAGCAAAGTTCTGGATCCAAGAAAGTAATAGCCCTGAATTTACAGCTGAGCTGCCCAAGCACAATATTGTGCTATCCGAGATCCTCAAAGTACTCAGTGTAATATGCAACAACAGATGGAAAGGGCTTAGTAGTTGTCAACAAGGCAATTATGTACTTAATATGGAAATTAATTAGAAGGCAACGGAAAAAAACGGATGATGAGAAAAGAAGTTGGAAAAGCCCTAGGAATCCCTCAGCCTGGGAACACGAATTCTAGGAGGTATCCAGCATTGCTGATCTTCGATCATTGTTATTACATTAGAAAAACCCACCCTGTAATTAGAACTTTAAATCCACTGATCAGCCTGAAGCATTCACTCCAGGAAGGCACAACCCCGCTCCCTCACACGGCCTCACCTCGGGCACGCTCGGCACAAGAGAACTCGGTGCCCATCCCTGCTAATGAAAACACTGAGAAGAATCTGGGTCTAGTGCAAGATTAAAAGCAGCCTTTTGCAAGAGTACAGAGTCTACAGAGAACCGCTCTGTGTTCATAGACTCATTTTAAAAGGGCCTAAGAGTGGGAACAACATTAGCAGCAGAGGTGAAAGACTGCGTGGTGCCTTCACCAGTGCCCCAAGCCATCAGGCAATGATTCAAGGGATGCAGTGCTAGAACTAAGACTACTGTTTTAGCATTAGTTATTGAAAAAAATATCAAGTATGGTGCTATGCCTGACTAGATAAAAAAAAAGAATGATCTACTTGTAACATTTAGCAGGAGCTTCAGGGGAATATTTTTACACACCATGGATACTACTGAACATAAACTAATTTACTGAGGTACTTGGAATCAGGTCAAGAACAACTCCTCAGATACTGAGGATATGCTTACATTTATAATCCCTGTAGAGGAGGACCTAAATACAATTTTATAAACTCCTATTGTTAAAAAAAAACAAAACAATTTAAAAGAAATTAAATCAACAAAAAAGTGACCTTTAACCTCTGTTTGAAATTCATAGCTCCTGTCAAAATGAAAACTCTCTGGAGATTAATCAACAAAGTTTCAGTGTTACTACTGAGTTAAAACTCGAATAAAAAAAAGCAACTCGTACCAATTTCTTCTTAATGTGGGAGAAATTGTATCACATAATCTTCAAATATACTGACTTTCAAAATTATCAATAATTTCCTTTAATACAACTTTTCACTCTGCATTTGACAGTAACGTCACTCACAAAAATTATAAACTCTCTGAACCTCAGAGGTGATACAAAATTCTGACAGGAATAAGAAAAGGATTTTTAAAGGTATTAGGTGAAACTGCTAGATAGGAAATAAGGGCTTGAATTTGACAGACAATTTAAGCATTTCATTACCCAAAGACTCCTCCGTACATAAACAAAGGAGCTGAAAGAAAAAATGTGTGTGTATGCAAGGAGTGTGTGTGGGGAAATACAAAGCCAGCAAAAAACCAAACTGGCATGCTCTGACCGCAGATAACATCACCATGCCTCAGAATCCCACAGGCAATATGCACCAGAGCTCTTTGCACAGCTCATTCCCTCACTCCCTCCTAGATATGGGAGCATGTCAGGACAGGCAGCTTCCCTTTCAGTCTTCCTCCTTAATTGCTTTTACAGTAGAAGCTATAATACAAAAATGATTTCCTTATGGCTGAGTTTCATTTTAAGCAGAGCTTGTTCTAGATTTCAGTCCAATAAGCGCTTTGTATAATAATACAACTAAATCATATTTTAACGTGTGTGAATTAGATGAAGATAAAAAAAGACTTGGGAGAGATTAAACAAAGGTTGTGAAAATTTATCACATTTATAGAGAAAAAGTGTTTTTTGCCTTTTCCCCTTTCCTATTTTTATTATTCACCACTGCCCCATAAAGATGGTTTTGAATGTATGCTTTCCAGGCATTCAGAATGCTAGGGCAGGAAAAAGAACTGGCCATATATAGAAAACCAAAAGGAAAACATGAATCATAAAGATGAGAGCAAGCTTCAAAACTGGCTTGTTGTTGTTGGTTTTTGTTTTTTGTTTTTTTTTTAAGCTTCCACAACAATAAAACATGCATAAAACCTCTCCAATCAGCACAACGAGCATGCATAGCGCCAAGATCAATTTGCCAAAAGAAACCAATTATGAAATCTGAGTCAGTAATGAAGAGCAATATATTCTGGAACCACTATCACAACAGAGGGGAGAGCAGACCATCAGCAACCAAGACCAGCAAGCACTCCACTTTTAAACTAAGCTGCTGATTGGAAATACCTGTTATACAGCAGCAATCAGTTTAACCAAAATTCTGAAGAACTGTTATCTTATGAAGTTGCTGGCACTGAATGGATTACCACACTAAGTTTTGAAATACATGTTCTGGAAGCAATTTAAAGCTCATTAGAAATAATTGTGTCTGGCTACTGGAAAATGTGGTAAAATTTAATCCACATCCAAATGCTACCTGGGCTGTGAGAACAGGAAATTGTTTTGTGCTACTGTGGCTAACCTCATCGCTGACCTTGAGCAGTAACTGCTACAACAGCTGAAAGCTGAAGCAAAATTAAAAACTTACATCAAAGTATATCATGACAGAATGTAGATAAATAAAAACAGCATATTGAAAATATTATTTTTATGTCAGGCTCCTATAATGAAAGGGAAGGGGTTTACTAAAACGTAAAGAAACAACAAAACAAAAATAGATGGTCCCATGATGCACTGAAACATCATTCCTATACAACTGGGAGTTCAAAAACACATAGTAAGGAGACTTGTACATACAGAATTAAAAGTGAAATATATTGGGGATGAAGAATGGCGGACTGTACTATTCCAACTCCTTTCAATTGTCTCTCTCAGATTTTTATTTTAAATCACTGTCATTCCATCAGACTGGCTCTAGCCATAATGGACAAGCCACAACACCCCTTGCCAAGCAGCTGCAGAGTCCTAACAAGGATAATTGACTGAGTACTTTCTGCATCCTGCGCCAGGCTTTACATATTTTGAACATATAGCATTTGTAATGACCTCTTAGAATTGTCTTGTTCTCTGTATCAGTATCAGTGATAAATGAGCAGAAGGACAAGACATACGAGTACAACCTTAAGTGCAAAGCTGGTCTGTTGGGCAGAATTAAACACTCTGTGAGGTGATCATTTTCAAAGCTACATAGAACTCAGTTTTTAAATTTTCTTCACTGATGACTAAAAATCTTAGCATATCTTTAAAATAGGAACTTTGGGGTTTTTTTTTTTTTGTTTTTGTTTTTTTTTCTTTCCACTGAAATGTATGAAATTGCTGTATGCCAGTCTAGAGGAGAAAAGAGTCTAGAACTGAATTCAGCATCCATACTCACAAGCACTCACATATATTCCCACTCCAGAAACACAGTTCTACACTTCTCTTCCCCCTTATCTTTTTAGCATAAGCACAAATCTTACTGTACATGTAGATAGTAAAAGGAGGTACCATTTGAACAGAAACACACATCACAAAGTCTGGCAAAACTAAAGATGGAAAGAAAGCAACACACCGGGTTACCAAATATTTGTTTCAAAGTTATTCCCGTGTGAACAACAGTACAGGGTTTACACAAAACAGATCCATATAGACATTCTAGAGGATTTTTCTCACCTGAAGATGGTCACATTTGCAAAGTACTGAAAACCAAAACAGTTTTGATCAGTGTAGTCCAGACTTAGGAAAAATCACCACAATGTCACTACTGACGAGTACACTGTGCTCTGATGCTGGTGAGAAGAATCACCTGATGTGACACATTGCTTCAGTTACCAATTCCTCGTGTTAAGTGTTGACAGGACAGAGACATATTTGATCACATTTTTAGGTACTTATAGGTTTATATAGCAAGAAGACTCCTAGTGCACCTAAGTCATAACTGGAAATTTTCCTGTTTAATTTGGTGCAGATGAGATTTCTGAAAATAATACTTTTAATGGTGTTTTCAGTATAGCATTACATGGGAGACAAGAGAAGGAAAAATTCCTGTTCTAAACCAAATTCAAATTATAGTTGCCAATGGAAATACGATACCATTAAGCCATGTCTTCATTTATTGTATGTCACATTCTTCTAAGAAAGAGGAGCTATCAGGCTACACTGTCTGCAGAAAAGGGACCAAGTCCTCCCCAGGTTATGGGAACGAAACTCACTGACAAGAGCATGGCAAGGAGCACAGATGAGAGTTAACAAGGAGAGTTGAAAGCCTAGTGTTCAGACAGGAGTTGCCAAGAGTAGCAAACAGAACCTGGTTTCCAGTTGATGGAAAAAAGGACTTCTCAAGGATGAGAGGACTATGGGCAGAAACTCACTGGGTCAATGGATTAACTGAAAGCTAGGATCTTCCTATAAGGAAAGTGTTATGAAAGAAAGATATGTTTGATTCTATTCTTCCCTTTGTGTTTCTCTCAGTTTAAAAAGGCAATTATTATAGTATAGATTTCAATCAAATCTATCTTGAGTTTCAAGAGTATTTTTGATCAACTCAGAGGATTTATAAGCTGCAGGCATATACAAGAGGTTTGGCTGACTTGGTAAGATAAATGAGCAATAGCCTGTCTGTTGGCATCTCTTGACATTTAGTATCTGTCTTCTATTTATTTTTTTTTCTCTCTGATGCTTTAGCCATAATATGCTAAATGTGAGAATCTCAGGTATTTTCAGAATTTTAAGTTATGTGCAGTTAATGGCACAGCAGAAAACTTGAAAACTGAACTGAAGGTTTAGAAGTATGTATTCATTCTTTTAACTGAATAATGTGATTTTTGCAGAATGTGGAGCTGGAAACAGCTTAAGAACGCCAAACTTAATTTTATGATCATCATTTGGTTTACTTATTTTTCCCCAGTCATCTGACAAGATTACATAGGTTTAGAAGACAAATATACTTGAAGTCACATAGTATCTTGGATTGAAGTTTTCCTTAAAAGCAAAGCTATTAAGATTTTCAAGAAGGCATTTGAAATTAATGCAAAATCCCTTAATATAAATATTTTTATAGGAATATGCATGTTCAAACATATCTCAAGTAATGAATCCTTACAACGTACTTCCAGAAGAGTTATATCCTTCTGTACACGGGAATGGAAACCTCATAAACTAGCAATTGGTGGTAACAGCTCAAAATGTTAACAACAATTATTCAAAGCTGATTAATTGTAGTATCTTGAAATACTTACAGCGGTGGCTGTAAGCTTATTTCAGTGCCCACAGCTGAGCCATGGAGATGGCCAGGCCAGCGCTGCCCATCTGTGCCAGTGCCGAGCCAGCTGGATTATCTGAAATCTCTGCTCAAAGTGGCCAATTCAGCCAACTGCACTGGGAGGTCTTTTATGGTGACTCTGCAGTGAGTCCAGTCCAGGAATAAATATTGGCAATCACCGGCAGAAAAGAAAACCTAAATTACTTCCCTAAATGTCACACCTCAGTAGTAGAAAGACCACTGATGAGATCCTTACAGACACTGATGGTAACACAAATGTGTTTTAAAATAAAAACCAAACATACATTTATTGACTGGAGCCTTTCTCCCACATCTACGACTTTTCTCTATTTTTAGTTGATAGGTAATTTAAATTTTTTCTTTTGGAGGACATTAAGAATTATATTGGGAACATGTTTTACTGTAAAATGTCATCCCTCATAAGAAAACAGTTAAGAAAGACACAAAAGAGAAGTGTGTGAGAAAGTTCTTGTGGTCACTTCTTTTTATGGCATGCTTCCCCACATAGATGACACACATCCCCAAGTGTTTTTCATTTAAGTTAACAAAGAGGATAATGGGTTTTTGGATACAGGCTTCAAGGGGCTCTATGGCTCCACTAATAAATTTTACATCTTAGATCTACATTGTCTGAAATTTCCTTTTACACTGCATAATTAAATTCTAGCATGAGCCAGAAAATCTTGTCTGTTCCTTATGTGCAAGAGCTACCAATATTTTAGGGCTGAGAGTTTTATGAACTTCACATGCACACCATAAAAGCAGCAACTGAAAGCAAAAGCTTTCTTTGCAGGGTTTTTTTTAGGCATGAATTAGGAGTGAAGCAGGTTGAAACCAACTAGTGGGGTTTACTCTACAAGGTTTAGAAAATTGATCCCAACAACTGAGGTGAACGGATGCCCAATAATACAGTATCTTTTTCTTAAGTGCACAAAAATGGTAAAGGCTGATTGTATCCCTGAAGGTAATAAAAAAACATGATGATGAAAATACAATGCACCGATTTTCTTTCTTTAAAAGAAACAAGACATTTATGGCTCTTCTTGTTTGCATGAACGACAAATAAGGTTGCTCTACAAAAACTTGTTAATGTTCCTTTCAAAATATTTAGAAAGCAAAATTGTAAGCTACAAAGTTAGCTGGAGTGTAATATAAGCTGGTGGTGTCAAAGACCTGTTGCAGTTGCAAGCATGAGTGGGAGTAGTAAACTGGAGCAACTTATTACAAACACTTTTAATAGTGCTCTAGGGTAAAGCTGTTATGGTCCTATTATGTTTTGGAACTGCTGAAATATAATTTGAATACATAAAAGCAACCCACATCTATCAATCAGTAGCCTAGATCAAACACCTCATGAATATTTGTATATTTGCTGAAATACGTTTACAGTTGCTAGAAGACAGGCTTTCACGTTAAAAAAAGTGACACAAGCAACAATGCCACAGGAATGAACCCTCACCCACGAAAATAAATCAGTTCCAAAGGTTTGCCATGTAAGTTTTGCACTCTACAAAGGGATGTGACTGGCTGTAGCACGTTACAGAACTGCTGCGCATTCTGCAAATCCATCAGTGCTCAGCAATATCAACTAACAGAGTTTTTATATCACAAGACAGGCAAAGAACTACACTGAAGAGGAAATATTAATGAATACCTACCATATGTACAAATCATTTTACTAGCTTCTCTGAAGAGAAGAATTCCATTTGGAGATGATACATCAAAATTTAAACGTTGTGATCTAAAAAATAACAGCAAAAATATTCAGATGGTCATTGAGTAGAAAACTGCAAAGGATTAATTCCTAAAACAAACAAAAAATCAACTAATTACAAAGTAGTTATTCGACAAACTAATTCTAGTTTTCAGTCCAATGATATGCACTGTGGTTATCTCCACATGTTGCCAAAGAAGCAATCCTATGACAAAAGACAATTTGAACAGGAGACCACAGAGTACACACACAGCCTTCAGTGACTGGTGAACTTCTTGTGCCTGTATAGAGTTCAGAAGAATGCTACAAAGGTTCTATAATCCTAGTTGCTAGCCTCACTTGTACCCTGCTTCTGAAGCTGAATAGGTTTTGAAAATAAACTAATTCCCACACGTTATTCTGTTACATAAAATCTGTGGCAATCACAGGTTGGTTTTCCGAGTGCCGATTTTAAGAAACACCTTTTATGAACATTCAGACATGAAAAAGATTGCACCAGTTGTCTTCCCTGATGCACAGGCACTGTCAAAGCCAACAATAACCACTTTGGTCCCAACATGGAAACAAAAGAGTCCTTGCCAAAGTCCTTGTTGCAGCTTTCTAACCTGTCTTCGTGCTGAAGAACCAAAAGTGAATAACTTAAGTAATTAAATGGTAATTTTGAATACAGGTGTTAATCTTCTAACTTCAGTAAAACTGACTCTTGCCTTTTATTTGGATTGAAGGGGAAAGGACTCATCACTGAGTGGTGGAAACCAGAGTATCCTCCAGGTGACCTATTCTGATCAAAGGAGTGGAATCCCTGTACCACCCCTATCCCAGAGACAGTAATAGGGATCTTTCTTCATTGCATTTGTTTGTTGTCTCAGTCCATGTCTGCAGGGTCCTTTGCTGCAAACTCTGGAGTCAGTCTGGGTGTTTATAAACAAATAAAATGTGCCTTGTTTGTGTAGTTCATATGCGCAGAATTATAATGGCTGGCAGAGGCAAAAAAACCCCAAACCAGTGTGTCAGTGTGACATAATGCACAATCTGATACTCTGCAACGTATTTTAACCATGTCAGGGTATATTGTATAATGCATTCCACCCTGTAAAAGATAATGCAGCTCACAGCTTGTGAAAGACACCATCCCAGACAATGTTTTCTAAAGGGAACATGCCAGATTTTCTTAATAGCAATAGGCAGAAGAATAACATGAATATGGAAAGTAGCTTGAAGAGCTGTCTTTTGCATGAGATTTATTGTTGCAGTTGCTCTCTGTTTCTGTTTACTGTTATTAGAGTTCTATGTTTACGCTTTAACAATCTCCTCCTTGAAGTAAGCTGCAGCACTATTAGCGTATACTGCTTGTGCTTTGCATCATGAATAACAATAGGTTAAACTTTTCCAGCAGTTTATTATATTAATACCAGGATGAGAGACGAAAGGAGGAGTCACAGCAAGCAAGTCAACATGAACAAGGAACAGAGAACTCTGCCTTCAGGCTTGTGTAGCCATTCAGGGATTAAGTGCACATCATGCACACAATGTTTGACTAGGAGCCAGTTATGAACTTCAAGGCACCAACTTCCTGTCCATAGTTAAATATATTTTTCAGCTTTCAAATATTTAATTTTTTTTCCATGCAAGTTTGATTTGCAAGGCAAAATGAGAAACGATGGGTCAAGGTACTTTGCTTAAACCTCTAATTACTTCAGTCATGAAGATACCCAGCACAGAGACTTTAAATATCAATTTTTCATTTAAAAAAAATCGTTTTTTTTCCTTTGGGCAGTACAAAAATATTTCCAAGTGTAATGATAATTTCACAAAATAAATTGTTCTGTTACTCGCGGTAAAAGAGGAATTTAATTCTAATTACTGCTATGCCAAGTATTGAAATAACCTCCCAGAATCATTTTGAGGCCTTTTTGCTTTTCCCACAGAGATCTTAGATGTGGGAGAAGTTACCTACATGCTGATTATAAATACTGCTCTATCAGATACCATTCTTTCCTACTTTGTTTGGAAGAGCTGAGTTGCAAAAGAAACTGTAATGGAGCTGTGGTTTTACAGGTACACACATATGTTGCTTGGCTTAAGGCAAAAATTCAGCCTGCAGTAAATCTTGAGAGCAGAAAATTTTCTGGTGTTTAATTTTAGAGTCAGTGTTTACCCCTGGCTAAAGCACAACCTTCCACTAACACTGCATATGAAGTCACACTACCCTGTCATACATATTCCTGTAATTAATCCATGCCAGCTGATTTTGTAACATCTATCATTTTGGTAAAACAATACAAGGAAACTGAAAACTGAGTTCTGCTTGTGAATTTTGTTCCAAAAGACAGAAGCACTAGTTTTAAAGTCAGACATCATGACGATAAGCAAAACACAGGAACATGGAGCAGAGTATGTGTATCACTGCAGTACTCATCACTTACCTAATTTTCATGTGCTTCTTACCTGTTTTGCATGAATTCTGCCATCAGCTTCAAGATAGGGGTTGTGCACGCAGGGTCACGGTACCACAGTTCGATAGCTCTTTGCAGAACAGAAATGTATGTGGGGTATCTTCACCAAACCAAGTTAAAGAGCATACTGATAAAATGACATTTTGCAAATCAACTTCCCCTCAAATTGTACTAACTGGTGGTGGGTGGCTCAGATATAGACCTTGGCAGCTCATTCTGACAGAGGCACTGCCAGAACCTATAAATTCAAGCAAGTTTCTGCTTAGAAGACTAAATCTTTTAGAAACATTAATGTTTAAAGGGAAAACAGCTAATAGACCAGAACTGCAATGAAGGAAAAGTAAAGCAGTTTGTGTATGTGAAGCTAATCTGTAAATACAAATATGAAGTGAGCCTGGATTTTTAATGGATGACAAATTAATTTAAATGACAATTTAATTTGAAAAAAACACAAATATAAATATTAGCAAGTCCTGCCCCCAAATTTCAGTGCCACCTCATATATACTACATTTGTTATATAAATGGTTGGAATAATTTGTAAGAAGTTTTTTCTGGAACATTCAAGAAGATAATTCAGCTGAACTGTGTGTGGGAGATCAGCAAAGTTACATTTCTAAGAACTCTTACAGGAGAGCTGTTGTTCATCAGCACTCAAGAGATATTGGATTTTGTAAAGCGGGATTTCAAAGAATGAAATACAGAAAAAAGTTTTGTAGATGCTGCAATGTAACAACAACAACAAAACCTTACGAGTTAATGACTGTATCTAAACATTTAATGTAATGACTTTCTTTATAAAAAGCTGACCCCTAGTTATCCTAACATGATGAAACAAAAAAGTTTATTTGGATAAGAATGGAGACTGGTAAATGGAAACAAGGTAGCACAGCCTGACTGGCAAACAAACAGTTATGTTATACTGAACCGAGAGATTGTCACTATAAGATCTGCTATTAAAACACACTCTAGATAATCTAGTCAATTGGTTTTGTTTAATAATAGACTTATTTTTTAATTTTAAACTTTGTTTCATGTCAAAGAGTTCTGCTTTATTTAACCACATAAGAAATAGTGACTACCCTTAGAAAAACTCTATTAAACTATTCAGACAATAAAGGCAACTCGTGTGAACCTTACAAAGTAGAATACAGGCCAAGCACTCAACATGGGACTGTGAATTAAAGGCCTGAAATACATAAAGGTTGACATGTTTCTAGGATCTGTAGACACAGTCATGTCTGAGTTCCACACAGCTCTTCCGGTGGAGGCTGAGCCGTCAGACACAACCCTGCTGATGAATGACAGTGCTGTGCAGACAGATGGAAGGCATTCTGGCTACTGCTGCCTGGCTCAGGCGTCTCAAGACTTGTGCTTTTTTGCTGCCAGCTGCTTGAGGCATTGCAAGCATAAACTATAAATAGTGGAAGAGTCTGCCATGTGAAATACACTTTTAGGGTTTGCTCCTTTATGGGTTCTTTAATCTGTTTAATGTAAAATGTGCCAGTTCCATTTTTTCTGAGGTGGACTTCCTACCCAGCTCACTCTCAGTGGAGGATGGTCAGTATTCTCAAGATGCAGATGTCATGTAAGGTACAGAACTGAGTTGTACTACTATGATCTCCCAAGTCATGCTTCTTCCTTAGTCATCCCAGTAGACCCATGGACATAAATGGGAGATGGTTCAACGCTGCAAAACCCCACTGTGGAATTTCACGGGGTAGAAAACAATTGCCTTTTTAGATTTCACAGTGAAGAGAGTAACGTGACAGTGAAATCTTACAATCAACAAAAGCTGCTAATACATCCAATACAATTGGATATCTTCATTCAGAAACTTAAGTAGAGTCCATATGAATTGACTGCAAACTAGTGAAATTTTATAAAAGCTAGGGTCAACAGAAAGGCTTCTGTGATTTATTAGTTCTTTTATAAATCAAATAAAGTGGAGTAAATTGATTTTAATCAGAATCTTATTTTTAAGTGTTTTTAACAACAATCTTCAAGGAATCTGCCTAAGTCATGAACCTGACCTGACCAGTCAGTTCAAGCTCAAATGAATTCAAACTGCAAAAAATGTTACTGAGGTTTGAATCAATGTGCTGTCAATAGAACAGAGTCATTTTGAACAAGTTATCTTACTACTGCATGTTGTTTTATTTTATTAAGAATTATGATTTAAATTTGGATAAATATGTAGCAATGGCAGCATGGTGAAAAGATTGTTTTGCTTGTTCTACTTGTCCACGCCTGAAGCAGCGCATGATCAGACTTCAGAGTATCTAGGTCAGCTTAAACTTTTAAATGACCACTAGATACATCTCAATGGCAGATCATTTATCTACATACTTAAGTGTTTATGCATCTGTAGACATAGGTATTTTTGTACAGGCAGACAATTTTATGCACTCACACATATACATCATGTGCTATCTAGCTGACTGCAACTCTGAGTCAACCTAATAATTTAATTCTTGCAACCCATTTTCTTATTGCAACCTTCTTCTACAGACAACAGAAGTCATTAAATACTTAGAATCAACTGGGAGGAACACGGGAAAAATTGCCGATGGGTTTCCACCTAACTGTGAAAAACACTAAATGAAACTAACAAAAAAAGTGGTATTACGCTGAACTCAATTGAATCTCTATGGACATACCTGACTGAGACCAAGGACCTTAGACTACAGTATGGTATGTATGGAAAAAAGCAGACTGAACATTCAGCATCTTATTCCAGGCAGTTTTGAAGTAAAAAGTGCAATGAAATACATACGGAGAATCATCACTGTTAAGAAAAAACAGTTTTTGATTCTATTCAGACTGGTGTACTGGATGTTTCAGGCCACCTTCATGTTCAGGACTGACCTACAAATTACAGAGACCACATGTTATGAATACAAAAGGCAAATAAACTTTCCAAAGCTGTGGTACTGGAATCGTCATTGACAGCTTGACATATCAATATTTCAGGAAGAATAAATGACTTTCATATCCAGGGTTTGGGGTTTTTTTTGCTTTGTTTTGTTTGTTTGTGCGATGTTTTTCTTCATCTTTCACTACCAGATATTTTGGGAAAATGCTGCATTTAACACCTGAAGCTGCTTAAAATATTTGGAAATATTTTAATGAAGTCTTTTGAGAGATCACCTAATACAACTTTAAAACAAATTTTACTATTATTATAAGTATTTTCTCTTCATCCCTTGCCAGAGGAAAACTATAAATCTTGTCTCAGCTGAATGAACACCATTTATCATATTCATTTTCTTGTCAATACAATTATGAAAAGCCTTTGGCCTTTTTCCAAGGAGCCTGATTTGCTAGAGAAACTCAATTAGTATAAGCAAGCCTGCTACAAAACAGCCCTATTTGGCTATCTAGGGCAGCTTCAGCGTACCTGACGACTCACCTCTAAATCATGATCCTAATAACTCAATCATAATGCTAAAATACAAGATTCAACGGTGTCCCCTGTGCCTCCCCTCCCTGAACTAAAAGGACTTTGAAGAGAATTATTTCTGCTCATTTTTGCCATCTACTGGACAAAACTTAAATCCTAAACATTACAATCAGAAAAGAAGAATCTCTCAGGTGAGAGATTAGCGAGTGTGATTTGTTTTGCTATGTCCAGGGTTTAGACCCCAAATATTTCCTGCTATCACTTGAAAAGTTTATCAATTCATTCATCTACTGACAACTGAGAACTGACTCTTTCTGATAGTCTTCAATACAGAATAAAGATCATCTTATGGTATATTAAAAGCTTAGCCTTTTATCCCTTGCCTCTTGTATTGTTTGTTTATTGAACAAACAATAGTAAAAAGCAAGTAAATCCGATTTATTTTGGACAATAATTCTGTATTTGCCATTTTCAATACTGAAATACTAGGAATTCAAGTGCATCAGAATAGAATCTGTTTCAAAACCATTTTTTCTTTGTTATTACAACCATTTTCTGATTTTATATTTGAAACTACAAAGAAACATGTTAATCAAACGATATTTAAACTTCACATAAAACTGCCACCTGACCCTCTCTTTTGCTCCCATTTACCTTTCTGTCTTTATATTCAGTAAATAAGGGTTGTGATAATAGCAGCTTATTCTGCTATAATGCTTTGGAGCAATACCTGGATGAAGCTGGACTGAGCCAAATGAGGTGAAATTCACTGAACAGAAGCAGGCACTTATCCTCTATAGCCAAAGGTGAGAAAGAAAAAAAGAGTTGAGCCTGTGCAAGGGAGAAGAAATTGAGAAGGCCTGAGCTTTGAATTGCACACAAAAGCCGTATTTCCATCTATTTTTATTTTTAATAGAGAATAATGAAATCTAAAAGTTGGAGGCTGTTTTCTTTATTTGAAATAAATTTAATTCATAAACTAGAAGGAAAAAATAATTAAAAATATAAATCAGGAAAAGGTCAGGAGGATTACATATCCTACATCCTTACATAAAAAAAGCACCTCCATGGATGAATCAATTTCTTTCAAATAGAGGTAAGTCTCTGTTATCCCTCCTCCTACAATCTGCAGTTCTGCAGATCTGCAGTTCTGCACAGGAGAAGAGCATGATACTCACACTGTACTAAGAACAACAAAGTAAAAAGAATCTGAAATGGAAGCAGCACTGATCTGCTTTTACACATCTTCCTGATTTTATCTAGTTTTAGGGTAACACAAGCACAAACAGTACTAATGAAGTTAAACATACCCAATGGTGCCCATTAGAAAATGAGATGCTAATTCAGTCTGGCTTCAGTAGTTTGGGGCTGGTGTTGTTTTTTGTTTG
>VYZU01016487.1:60866-97337 GCA_013401355.1 Ceyx cyanopectus | reverse complement strand
CAAGCATTTGCCTTGCTTTTATATTAACAATCTCCCCACCTCACATCCAAGCACATCACTCTTTTCCCCAGAAAATTTTTTTTCCCCATTTAGACTTCAGGTTGAAGTTCCATCACTAAAATCTGTATACTGAGACTACAAAAAAAAAAAAAAAAAAAAAAGAAGACTTAAAAATGCATGTGCTGACTCAGGCATTGCAGTGTCAGAAGCCTTTATTAATCTTGCCTCAAACTATATGTGAATTAATTTTCTGGGCAGCGTGACTCAAATCAGCTGCATGGCCTGCTCTGCATACTGCAGAAGCAAGCAAGAAGGAAAGAGCTGAACACCAAATCCTGAAAAAAAATTTATTTAAGAAGAGAAAAATAGCCAGCTACAGACACAATCTGTGGAGGGCTGTGTGTGGCACTTCAAATGAACATTTTCATGTGAAAAAAACCCCAAAACATTCCAATAAATAAAACACAGATTAACATTCAAAAGGAAGAATGTGACCCACAGGGAAAGCACTTGTGGCTTAATGATCCTCAGGGAACTCAGCTCTCAATGAAGGTGACAGAGAATTTGGTTCCAAGCAATACCCAAATTCATTTAGTATTTTCTTGCATAAAAATAATGTTACCTTCATAACCACTGTCTGAAGAGTCAACAGAAGAATCAGACTTTTTCACTCCAGGGTAAGAAGATAACTCTGAATCAGTGTGGTAGCTGCCATCTGATCCACTTGCTTCCTCCACACCCCAGGTCTCTGCTTGTTGGTTTAAGATATTACATTTCATTTTTTCTAGAGATGCTATAATCATATCTGCCACAAAAAAGTGTGCATTTTCCTGGACACAAGATAAGAATGTTCATTAGTACACAGCATATTTTATATACTTCACTTCATCTTGAGTAACTATATTTTTTATACATTTTAATAAGTGAAAATGTAAGGTTATGGCACCTTTTATTTAAACAAAAAACCCAAAGGCAACTCGGAGACAACACGCAAAAGGCAACTGCCCAGATAATTGTCTCTCCCTTAATTAAAACATACAATTTACTTTTATCTTACCCATCTATTAAATAAAACAGAAACTTGATTACATGCTTAATTGATGCATATGCATGCATTTTAGGGACACCCTCTTCTAGTTTCACTGCATTATTTAGCATGCAAGTGTGAATCCATGTGACCTGTTTAATAGCATTTCCATTTCAAGTCGCCACCTACAACCAGGTTTGCACACATGCTAACTCAGAGGCAGAAGTGGCCAGTTTTGAAGGGTCTGTTCAGGTGGCAGGGAGCTCAGAAGCTGGTAAAATGCTTTCAAGGGTGAAGAGTGAAGGCAGTGAAATCCCCTCAAGGCTGCACAGAAAGTCTGGGATAAGGGTGTATGGGAACCTGGCTCCCCTGAGGTTTGCACTGCCCTGTAATAAATAAATAAAAGGCAGACTTTTCAAAGCTTCACTGCAGCATTTCCCTGCCAGGTAACACCTCCCCATGTGTCCTTGACCATTCTACCTGCCCAAGTCACCCATACTCTGGGAAAAGGGAATATTTTAGAGCCACCACTGAGATGTACAGACAAACCTGAGGCTCCCTAATGTCACTGATGGATCCCTTGCTTTCCGTGGGCTAACAAAGCATCCCACCAGCCTACTGCTGCTGGCCTTGCAAAGCTTCCCAGCCCAGGTCAGCTCAAATGGGGATGCATCCTGGAGCGAGAGGTGCACTCAGATGCAAAACTGCACGTTTACATCGTGCAAAGCTAAACCATCTGAAAAACAAGACTAATTGTTTTACACTCAGCATCTCTAAAGGTTTCTAAAAGCGGTTTATGCCCACAGAATTGTACCACATCAGGATTCATGATGTCCCCTACAACCTGGATGTTGCATAAAGACAGACATCATTGTTTAGAAACAGCTAAATGGAACACAAGAGAAATCACTGCTTGCTTCATGTCCACAGCCAAATACATTTACAGGAGATTAATCTCAACAGAGAGAGAAAAAAAATCCCTGTGGCTGAAGAGACTTATCTTCATTTTTCAATGAAAAAATTGCTGCAGGTTTTATGGTTACTATGCCTGCTATTCATACTGCAATTCCTTTAGAATCTCACACACTCACTGTAAGCAAATAAAACCAAAATTAAAGTGGAAATAAAATAAAAACAAACACAAACAAAACAACCTAAACAACCTTTCCCTATCTCCTGAAAGTAAAATCACAAGGTAAATGTCATCCACATGCATGTAGCTGCAACAAACTCTATGCAATATATTCTAATGTGACTTTAAAGTGGCTGTAATAAACTTAAAGTCTCAAAGTGTGCATGAGGATAGTGATGGAACAAAAGAACAGAAATGTATAGTGTTCTAAAATATTTCCATTATTTAAAAATAATTTTGATTAAAATTAAATGAAGAAATAATTTGCAGATTCACCCACAGAGAGGAACAAGAGGGAAAATACAATATTTCCAAATATTAGTCTGTCAGAAAGTTCTCTTATTGAGAAACATCTGCTGTCATTTGGTTTTGCCACTATAAAAATGGAAAAAACATAATGACAGTGGTCCTTGTCCTCACCTTCTCCACATCTTCTGGAAGCATGCAGATGTCCTGCAGGGAACGATTCAATGGCATAACACTTAAGTTCAAAGGAGAACCTGTGGGTACAACAAGAATTTATTAGTTATTTCTTTCTCTGCAGCTTCCAGGATGGGTGCAGGGTGACTTCCAGACAGCAAATGTTTCCAAAACTGGACACCACTGGGGCTGGAGTTTGTGGTGGAAATTAAAGAGAAGGAAATGCAAGGAACACTTTGGCATTTGAACTACCCTGGCAACCTGAAGCATAAGGATCAACTAGAAGGAAAAGAGAGGTGAAATGCCACAGTCACAGCATCACTGTTCTCCCAACACCAGCCCTCTGCCAGCTACAGCTTGAGCTGCTGGGGACAACCACTGCCAGAAGCTCCAGCTGGGATTACAGTGCTGCTCTGCATCAAGCTAACACTGTTTTCTGCTCATTCTCAAGAGCTGGAAGAGAAAAAAAATCTCACTGGCGTGCACAGAGATGCAGCCTTAAAAAGATCCCCTGTACCACAGCTGGTACTGTGTGACTACAGCAAGTTTGGAAAACAATTTTGCTGTTATTTTGCTGTATCTTGTTATCTCTCTCCTTATGAATGCAACCCATTGAGGCCCTCAGGATAGAAGATAATATTGTTTTACAAACTGCTAGCTGCCAGGATAGACTGTTACATGGTTTTATAGCCTTGTAGCTGGGCACACTCTGGCTACTTTATGGCCTTGCTTGGTGTAGATAAAGGAGCTACCCCTGAACAAGACACAAACTCATTGTTAGTGAAGAAGAGCCTCCCTGGATAGGCTGGATTGTGCCAATTCTGTGGTAAAAGGAAACCCAAGATATTGAGTTCCCAGAACTGATTATAGTAATCCAGCCCTATTCTTGGAGATATAATAAATAATGCATATTAGACTTTATGAATATATACGTTAAGCATTGTAAATACCTGCTCACTTAATACCTTGGCACCTATGTTATGGGGACATGTTAAACTCCTTGACTCAATAGGATCTCTGCAGGAGCAGACAAGGACCAGTGGGTAATTTCTAGGGAATTCAGTAATGTGGGAATTGACCAGTCCTGGTTCTGGAAAGCCACAAAAGATCTCAGGCTGGTGTATATGAGGCTAGCACCTCACTGACATACTTAATTTTGGTAGGATTTATCCTACTCTAGTTTTGGAGGCTTAAATTCAGATTTTAATGACAAATCCATACTTTGATTATTGGATCATGGTTATTGATTGATAAATCCCCCATGCTGCCCAGCACCATAATAAAGAATGCTTAATTACAGTTGTTATTGAGTTCTCTGTGTTTCACCATACTGCACAACTCTATGTACAAACCAGAACAAATGCATTAGCTGCACTACTCCCTGCTTCCCAGAACATCAGTTTTGCTTTCCTGGCATTTGCTGTTAAGTATAATGAAACAAAAATGTGGAACAAAAATAAACTACTTTTTCCCCCCATTAAGAGCTTTTCACTGTGCAACAAAGGATGCAGCTGGCTTTCTACAGATTACTTTTTTTAAGTAATCTACATAGATTACTTTTTTTAATATACAAATATTAACATAACCATAATCTTCTTCCCCAGAGAACTGAAGGTGTGAGATCATGCCCTCATGTTTTGTTTTCAAATCACTCACAACCACAGCTACATAAAATTTGCTGGAAGGCTGACAAAGATATGTATATAATAATAATAATAATATATAATAAATTTTTTATATTTATAATGCCTATGGATGTACACACTAATGAGATACTGGTGATGACTGGTGTTTGTTTACTACCTCTTTTCTGACCTTATAACCAAACAATTTGTTTCACTGCAGTGACGTTTACAGGATAAATCATGTCTAAATGCTACCACCAGACATGCTATTTAAAGCTGCTACAGAGAACATGGCTTAGTCAAAAGCTCTTTGTAAAAGCAATTAAATAAAGTAAACAAACAAAATCAGGAGCAGCAATTATTATGAGCCACAGAATGGATAAAGAGGTCCAACAAAATGAAAACGTCTTCAACTAAAAAACACTGATTTTCAGGCCTAGTTTATATTCTTTATATTGCCTTATTTATAGAAGCATGTTACACTGCCCTGAGCATCAGTGACATCAGGCTGGAAAGTCAATACTCGAGCACAGCAACACTGAAAGTAGTGTTTTTGTGCATAACTATTAACACTTTCATTGTGTACAATGGAAAGGCTGACTTTTCAGAACAGATTTAATCACCTAATTAGGTCACTTTCACACCTACTTGAGGATTTATCTGACTGGATAAGCAGTGTTCTGGGAGTATTGTAATTGCTTAAGGTGCTAAAAACCCTACGTTCTTATTGGTGAGGATAACAAACATTACCCTCTGAACCAAAAAAAATTAAGTAGTATGAAAAATTATCCTTTTTGTTTTAAAATAGATTAAATTAGAATTTAAAAACAAAAATAAATTAGAATTTTGAAAACTAATGGAAGTTCTCTCTTACATCTTGCAGCCTATTTGTATCTTTAAGTGTAAAGAAATAAAGCAGGAAAGAGAGCAAAGAGAAGGAGCCCAGTGCATCCAGCAATGGAATGCAGCTCTGGGTCTGATGCAAAAAATGATCTGGCTGCCCTTCTTCTCTTGAGTGCTATTGGCTGGAGGCTACTGGGGCCAGGAAAAAGCTCTCAAGAAGTACAGAAGGAAATGACCTTGATGGACACAGAGGTTAAACACAAGAACAAGCCCTGTGAACTGCCAGTGACACATCAGCCACAACAAAGCCCCCAGAAAACACTGAATTCAGTCACATGCTTTTCATTAAAAATGGCAGAATATTTTCACAAGGTTGCATGAGGCCACTAGAGAATGGCCCTTAAAAATATAAATGAAAACTAACAGGAGTCTCACAGGACCAGGAGAAAATACTACTGGGAAAAAAAATAATAAAAATTTAAGTAATCTTTGTTATTTTCTTACATTTTGTGAATCCCTCACCAACTGTCCTTCAAGAAACAAAAGTGAAAAGCCACCATCTATCTGATATAGCAATGGAAAGGATATAAAGTTAGGAGATGCTCTTCTATCTTTCCTGCCTTCAAATTAGGAACTTTTTTTTTTTTCCTCAGTTTTTCCATACATATTTTTCTGTCCTCTTTGTCCCCTGCATTGTGAAGGACTATGAGACCTCAATTCCCCTGCCTCAGGCTTCCCATTACAGAGTTAAATGTCTGGAAGAAACAAGGAATGATGAAATGCAGGATTTTTTCCACACAGACTAGAGTTTAATGCAGACAGAGCCTGCCACATTGCACACTAACAGGATTCTGGCTCCTGTGTGAAGTATTTGTCAGTAAAACCAAGAACACTATTTTTTCAGTCACCTGTATTTCTCCATTTGCTTTCTGAAGAGTCAGCATTGTTACTGACCCAACACAAGCTTGACACATCCTCCTGATGCCAGAGGACCGAGTCACACATGATTTATTTGTTTTTACACACATGCCTCACGGTCCCTGATGACACCAAGGGCCAAGTTGTGTCTTCCAGACCTGTGTGACTGGCCCCAGTCAGCTCCAGCAAATATGTGTGGTATCCTTCACCCCGACAGGCAATACATGGGGCCAACAAAACACCCAGCAGAAAGAAACAATCATAATCATAATTATACTAACTGGTGTTGACCATCTATCCCAGATGACAAGTTGTTAGTATTAAGGTCTCCTAGTCTTGCAACAGCACATGCCTGTGAGATCTTGATGACACCTTGAGGAGCTGGGGGAGCTCTGAGATAACAGCTAAGAAGGATCAGAGGTTGGAAGTAGAACCCAAGAGAATGGCACCATTAGGACTATCATTCATCAAAAGGAGATCTCACTATAATAAAGGCTGTTCATATCAACATTAGGTAAGCATGAGATGACTGCTCTGTTGTCCCAGGTAAGGGGTGGGAGCCCTGCCACACCTCTTGGATGCACATGCAGCTCTGAGGTCAAGCCAGAGGCTCCACTGGACACATCTGCTGAACATCCCCACTGAACATCCCTCACCTACAGGCCTGTGCTGCCCTAAGCCCCCTGGCACTGCAGGAACAGGAGGAAACACAGCACACATGGGGCTATGCATCTCTGAGACTAAAGGCACACTTGGGAATGGTGAGGAAAAATTATACCACTCTAGCACAAGCCAATTTAGGCATAAAAACAATGAATGTTAATGCCCTGCCTCCAAAAATCACAGAGTGAAATGATACCCTTTCTTCCAGCTCATGTCAAACATAAGATGCCACAATGAGCTGGCACACACCAATTAATCACTACCAAGCACCCAGATCCACACTATCTGCTTTCAGGAGAAGGGGAATGGTGAATCATAGAATAGTAGGGGTTGGAAGGAACCTCTAGAGAACATGGAGTCCAATCCTCCTGCCAAAACAGGATCACTTAGGGCACGTCAAGATGAAACATGTGGACAGCTCATACAGTGGATGTTCTGTGCTGCTCACAGCTCAGCAACTTTTACATTTTATCAAGTGTGGCATATTACAGAAGCACATCTGAATCATAAGACAGATGGCTACTCAAGAGTGTCTTACACTTTACCAATTCCAACACTGTGGTCCTCCTTTGCTTTTAGACTTTCTCTTCTATCCTTTTTCCTATTTTGGATGACAGCACTTGTCTAATTCACAATCACCAGAAACAAGGCCCATTTCTATTACATTTGTCTCTCCTAGCACAGAAATCTTAAAACAAAAATGGACTTGCAAAATTACCTGTGCGATTGACTGGCTCTGACTGGGAAAGTCCACTGGGAGAACTGCTGTCACTGTTGCTGATGGACATAGGCTCCACATCAGCAGGGTATTTCAACACATCCACTGGCTTGCTAACAGTTGAAGAGGAAAGAAGCCTTGTGAAAGTCAAGTCTTGCTCAGGGGGGGTGCACCATTCTTTTCCAGAGTGCACAACTGCTGACGTGACCGTGCCTCCTGTTAACGTCACTTGGGTAAAGCAGTCCCTCTTCAGAGGGGATGCATCTGAAAGGGTGAAACCATTCAAAGAGGAATCAGCAGGATCCCCATCGGAGTAATGGGGACAAAAGAAAGCATCCAGTGAAGGTTTAGAGGAATTGCAGTCCGTGTTATCCCAACAGGCCCTGTGCCTTGTAAACCGAATGTCTGTTTGTGTACAGGTGCTATGGTGATGTCCAGAATCGCTGTCCTCATTGCTACTGCTGTCACTGCTTTCTTCCCACTGGTCCATGTCACTGTCCAGATGCTCTGCTCCCTGCATTGTGGTCTGCTCAGGCACCAAAGAGGGCTTCAAACCAGATGCACTTAAAACAGACACGAGAATGTCTTTGATAGCTTCAGCACTGTCTGGGTACGATCCAAATCTTCCAGCATGTCCAATCACGGCTGGCCTTGAGTATTTGTCTGTTCAGAAAAAGAAACCAAGAGGTTAAGAAACAATCCTAAAAAAGAAAAAAAAGAAAAAAAAAAGCTATTTACAACATGAATAGCATGCACATTACTTTTAACATGAATGAGAAGGGAAGAACTGAATTCAGGTGCCACTCCCTGCTGCCTCTTCCTGAAGAAAGCTCTTGCTTTCTGCAGTCAGGGAGCAATTCTGGTGTTGATAAGGCTAGGTAATAAACCAACTGTGAAGCATGCTGCTGCTAGCCAAACACTATTAGTTAGGACTTCAATGGTGACTGATTATCAGCATGCTTAAAACCATCATTGTTCTAAAAAACTGGATGAGGTACAGTTGCCAATCCAGGTACTGTTTTTATTGTCAATGAAGTAGAAGCTTCAAAAATCAATACAGCAGGAAGAAAACAAATAAACAGTAATAAAAGGTCACATGCTTGCATGTTTCAGTTAGGCACTCCTCATGTGGAAAGGCTAAAGTAACCTTTAGGCCATTATTCATATGGGTGGCAACATTTACCTGGACCCATAAAGCAAATTAGCTCTGTCACAGAAAATTCATTACAATGCCTCTGCAGGAATCAACAGTGCTGCCTGCCAAGGTCTTACGTGATCTACTGCAAAACTAGATGAACAAAGAAAGGAAAACTGCTTTTAGTGGCAAACACAGCAACATTAGCACAATGTAGATGTGTGCACTGCAACCAGTAGCTATTCAAGAATCAACTGAAGTCCTATACCTTAAATAAAAAGCCTTGCAGGAACTGCCATCATCCAAGCAACAGAGAGATCAGACACAAAGTGTATGTTCAGGAAATAACTATTGGTCACATTACAACAATGAAATTAACAAAATCCGTTTAAAACTCTAATAGATACAATCAAAAAAGATTCATTTCCAGAGCAAAGAACTCTTTCTTAGGTAGGACCACCATGAGTGTTAAAGTACTGCTGGTGAAAAAAAAAAAGTAGAAAGTCTCACAGTCAGCAGACTTTGCCCAGAGGCTGATCTCATTAGACATCTCAATGGGAAACAGTAAACACCTCCAGGAGTCATTCACTTGGAAGCCAGCATGCCCTCAAACTGCATGATAAGAAAGTTTACTAATGAAGGTATCTCACACACACCCCCCCAAGTACTCAGGAAAATCAAGTATACAGTGAAGAGCAGTCTTCAAGAAAGACTTCTCTGCAAGACAAAACATTTAGTCTTAGTCTTCAACACTTCTGCTCTGCTTTCCTATTGCAAAGCTCATCCCAACAGCCTTTCCATCCCCTGTCAATCTTTATATTGCCTCTACTCCAGCATGAGGACCATCTTTAGCATGATTGTATGAACAAATTTAACTCATGCAACTACCAGAAATAGGTTGGTCCCAACAATAAAAAGAACTTTCTCAAGTTCAATTCTGAGATGCGAGTAATTATGGTAATCTGTTAAAACCTAATCAGATTAAAATCACTATTTATTGAATGAACAAGAAGCTAACCTGCCAAGAATCATCTGAACAGTTCAAGTATTTTACTCAATTTTTTGAGGGCTCAAAACACCAGTGTAACTAAAATGGCCAAACTACCACTTAAA
Source organism: Ceyx cyanopectus (assembly GCA_013401355.1). NCBI lineage: Eukaryota > Metazoa > Chordata > Aves > Coraciiformes > Alcedinidae > Ceyx > Ceyx cyanopectus. The sequence goes on along the minus strand of VYZU01016487.1, from coordinate 87,743 downwards.
AGGAAACAAACAAACAAAACAAAACTGTTCTTTCAAATTGTATAATATACTTTGAAGTTGCCCCGTCTTCAAAGCCAATAAGTAGGGCTCCCTCTCCAGCCAGACTATACTTGTTTAGAACACACAGACATCATAGCTTTTGCTCACACTGCAAACACTGGCAAAGCTTCCCAGAGGGACACACTTTAGAACAAAGTGGCATACCTGAGAGAACGGAGATTTGAGGTGTTGGAGCAAGGCAGCTAATCCTTGCCGAGGGATTGGAAGAATACACTGACTTGGTGAGAGCCACCTTTAGGCTTTCGTGGTTTAGCTAGAACAAGAACACACAGGCAGTCAATTTGGTTACAAGACAACAGTACTCTGGTAATAATAACCCTAGTCTCAGTCATTCCAGCAGGAAGAACACCATGCTAAAGCCTGATGACAGTCACCTAACCACTGCCTATATTTCTGGCAGGCTGAAAATCTCCCCAGAAGCAAGTATATATTATACTTCTATATTATACTCAACTCTGCATCTCATCCTTTACTACAGAAGACAGGTGACCAAAAATAACTCTCCATGGTAGGATAGTTAAATATGCATAAGACATTTGGAGGATAAAAAAACTGAATGGTATGCCCTAAATATCTGTTAAAATAACATCAATGAAATGGGAAAGAATTTAAGGAACCACCAATCTGCAGCTGGAAGCACGTGCCTGTTAAGATGTAAACAAGCTACAAGCTAAATCCACAAAGCCTTGGCTCCACAAGCACTTCATGTGTGTGCTGCTTGATCTCCCAGCCATATCGACTGGGAACAAGTGTGGTCACAATCACATCTGCCTAATTTCATAGAATACAGTACACGTGGTGCACGTCAGCAGTGGTTGGCCCAGCATAAAGCAAGCAGAGACGTAAGGAGCTAATAGTTGACCTGGCACACAGCTGCCAGTATAGGCTTACAAGAATTTTTTTTAAAGCATTTGAACTGACTGAGCACTTTTGTACCAGATAAGCATTTCACTTTGTGCAGTTGTGATGCTTCTGATTTGTATTTCTAACCTACATGTCATGTTTACCAGCAAAAGCTGAACCAGGTCAAGCAGTTTAGCAGATACCAAGGGGCTTATTCCAATAAAGGATTAAGATCCACTCAGGCCAGCAAAGCAACAGGTCACCTCCCTATTCACAAATTCCAAGCTCACAAATTCCTTGTGAGAGTCACACAATGGTCTCCAACTCCCTCCAGTATGTCATGGACTTGCAGGGCACATTAGAGAAGTGAGGAAAAAAGCAAAGGGGTGCCTTGCTGAAGCAAGTGCTTCATTGAAAGGCACTTAACCAAGATGTACCTTGTGCCTTCTCCCCACTCACAGCCATTACTGAGATGTCTCCACAGAAAAACATCCCAAGGATGCCTCTTGCCCTCCCCTGCACCCTATTATCCCACACAAAGAGATGAGCAGTCCTTTGACACCCTGTGTTGACCTCTAGGTTCCCCACATGGTACTTTAGGAGAGGGAAGTAACTCAGAGATCTAGTCCAGATAACCTTCAGACTCACAAAAAGCAGAAGAAATTAATATCCACAAAGAATTTCCCATTTATCTGAAGAATTAACATTCTGGGCCAAAAACAGTATGCTGAATTTCAAATATTTGGTCTTTGATTGTACTGTGAATAGGAAAAAAACCTCTTTCCAGTACCTGATAGTGCATTTTCTTCCCCCCTCTGAACTAATTTAGAAAAACAGTCACTTAGGAAGGGTTTATAATTAGAAACATATTGTTAATACTCCTGGGTATCTTACAGGAACTCATTATTTATTATTTTCATTTAAAAAATATATAGGTTTAGTATCAGCAAATAATAAATTCTAAGAAATCTGATAAAAGACTTCCATTTGCTTTCAGGATGTTAATGATTTAAACTGCACCACAGTTTAGGAAAGAGCTAGTTTAATATTTAGCTATCAAATTAAAAGAAAAAAAACACAGCTATACACACACCCAAAACAGCCAAACACATCAATCATTTATCAATCCATGCTCCAAAACAAAACCACACACACACAAAAAAAACCCCAGCACCACAAAAAAAAACACACACCAAAACAACCAACAAACAGGGAAAAAAGAAGCCATTAAAAGGAATTATAAGGAAATATGACAACAGAGGTGCATCAGAAGTACAAGAAGTTGCTATAACCAATAAAATCACCAACAGCCTGACATCTTCCACAGCATCAATGAATCAACTTCTCCCACCCCCCAATATTTGGGCTGTATTTCCAGAATTAACCACGGAATGAAAGCGCCAGCATTTAAAAATAAAGTATTTACCACAACCGATGACAACTAAAAGCTACTCTTTGAATAAAAGCCCCTTCAGCCAATGCAAGCACTGAGTTAGAATTAAGATGCCTTCTTTGCCTTACTTTTTTGGAGCGGGGGTGCTTGAAGACTTCTGTGCCGCCGTAGCTGGCTAGAGCTACTGCATGGAGAGACATGATGGGAAAACATTCATTTTTTTGGGTTCTTCTTAAGTACCTGGAAGTAATAGAGAAAGAATTACAACCACTTCCACGCTAACCGCGATTCTCCATGTGTTTTGCAGACTCTTAAGCTTAATATTCTGGATTGGTTTCGGGCTTTGAGTACTTAAACCTTACCGAAGAGCAGCAGAGCTCAGCAACAATGGAAATCTGTGTTAGAAAAAGCCTTGTTTCTTTCATTACAAAAGCAAAACAACGCAACAAATAGAAAACTATTGATCTGCTGTAACCCGCAGTGTGTTGTAAAGGGAAGATGAGCGGACGCCGCAGCAAGGAAGCTCTGTCTGGGTAGCAAAGGCTGCTCCTCTCACCCTCTGCCTGGCAGAGGAAGGCACCGCACCGGCTTTCAATAAAAGACATCGTTGTCCTCAAGCATCAGCGCTGGGAAAGCCTCGCAGCCCTTCCCACGGCAGCGCTCCGCCAGCCCGACACCTCTGGAAAGCCTTTAAGCCGGAGAGAGCTCCGCACCAGCAACAACAGCCCCGTGGCCCCCCGCAAGACATCCAGCTGACCGGCCTCGAACCCACACCGGCTCCCTGGACCCACCTGCAGCCGCGACACCCGGTTCCTCCCCGCTGGGGCTCGGCGGGAGCCCCGCAACCTCCCGCGGAGCGGCGGCGACCGCGGCTCTGCCGCCCGCCCCGCCGATGCCGGGGAGCGGAGCTCCGCCCCGGGGCAGGGACCAGCCCACAGCCTCGGTGAGGGATGGGCAAGGCTTGGTCTGTGCCTGGCACGCAGCGAGCCGGCTGTTGGTAAGCGGAGGGTGGCCCTAGCTCCGCGGCACGTCTAAAACCCAGCAACGGCCAATAAGCGAACCCCCCCTGGGCGAAAACACAAGCGACCCAAACAAGTCGAAAGAACAACAAAGATCACCTGTGAGGGATGGTTCTGTACTCCGGGTTTGGCTGGTTTGGAGACAAGGAGGTGACCTCGTTGCTCTCTAGCTTCTTGAGGCGAGGAACGGGCTGATCTCTCTGGGATCCAGATCTCAGAGATGCGTGGGAATGGTTCCCAGCCGCACTAGATGTTAAGAAGGAGTTCTTTACCAAGAGAGCAACCCAACAGCGCTTTGGAGGAGTGATCGATGCCCAGACCTAGCGGCGTTTTAAAGGCGTTTGGACAATGCCATTGTTAACACCCATTAACTTTTATTCAGCTCTCAATTGGTCAGGCAGTTGATCGTCGGTCATCTCTGATCATTGTAGGTCTCTTCTACTTGAGCCATTCTATTCAACTCCATTCTAAAACCAAGATAAAGCTAATTAGGAGTGAATGAGTGAACTGAGGGTGTTTTCTCAGTCGGGTGGGGTGCGGTTTGATGAGGGCTGCAGGCAACACGTGCAGACACAACTCAGGTATTCATCTCTGTTCCAGGGTTTGCAACCAGTTGTCTTATTAGAAATGACAACTAAATATTCTCTCTTCACTTTAACGTGGAATTGAGCCATCAACCAGGCGGGTTTCTGAGTCATCTGTCTTAGCAGGCTCAAAACTAGCAAATTGCAGTTCTCTAGTAGCCAGTTGGGGCTAAAAATAAAGTGAAGGAATGCTGAGCTGTATTCGTGGAGCTAAAAAAATTGCTGATTGTCCATAAAACGCAAAAAAACTCCACCCCATGTGTAGGAACTTAGGAAATGGCAAACCACGAGGAAGTAGAAAGGAGGTAGAATCCAGATGGTGCTGTGCAGAAGTAAGTAGAAGCAGTAAACAGAGTGCAAAACAGACCTGCAGTTGAAAATGTGGGTTTCAGATGTTCTTGAGTAATTGGCTCCCTATTTAAGCACAGATGATGACTTGGACAGTAAACAGGGTAGTGGATTTGGGTTGTAGAAATTTAGGGGTAGCTGCTGGCCAAGCTGCACTGTTGTCTAACATTGATCTGGATGTTATCCTGTGGTGTGTGTTTCAAATTCCCAGCTATAAAATGATAATTTCATGTGGCTATGTGTAAAAATTAATTCTACTTTTGAGAAACGTCCCTGCTCTGGTGAGGAAGAACAAGTAGTAAAGTGGGAAAGGCTATGCATTTATTCACAGTTCTCATGGATTTCTTATTAAAGTCCCACAAATATCAGTTAATCAGTTTATGCTTCATTCCCATAGAATTTTCAAACATTCCTAAATGAAAAACAAAATAGAGATGTAAAATACTAAATATATCTGAAAGCAATACTGTTCAAGAAGAGAGTGGGAGCATTGAAAAGATTTTTATATCCATTTGGTGTTTTTTCTTCTTTCCATCCTGCTCTCCTTACGTAAATGTGTATTGTCAGGAATCCATATGGTTAAAAGACTTTTTACTTTTTGCAGCTTTCACCTACAGAAATATTAGAAAACTGGACAGAATCACAAGGAAAATGAAAGAAATCTCCACCTGTTTTTAAAGTTGACAAGGTGGAAAACTCATCAAGACCAGAGGGTACTACAGATAATGTTGTAGAATGACTGAATTACACCTTTTGTAAAGAATCATTACTCCTAATTCTCCAGGAAAGAGCTACGTGGAACAAGCTTAAAGTTAAAACTATCAGTGGTATGCTAAAAGAAGGAAATAGAAAAATGGCTGCATGTAAAACCAAAATAATTATAAGGATAGGATAACTATCCCAAGCCAAACACACATCCAGGAAATGGGTGGTCAGCTGACCCTCTAAAGAATTCCAGATATGCTGATTTACAGGCATCCAGTCAAAACACAAAACACTTCTGAGGATGCTGGTACCCTGGCAGAGGACCACAGCTTGCCCTCATCTTCCCACCCAGCTCCTGAGTGAGACTGGTTGTTAGAAGACAGAATTAAGTGTGTGTCCACATAACCTTTTAACCAATGGAAATCATGGAACAGAGAAAGGGACAGAGAGGAACTGATCTCAGGGGGAATAGAACTGTACTCAGTAGGTCAAGGAAATAGAAATGAAAAGGCTTTGCAGTTTTCCATTAAAACCAGGCTGTCTGGGTTTTCCAGTATTATACATTTCAAGGCAGATGGGAAAACTTGGCACCTTGGATAAAGGCTAGTCCTTGTAACTATGAATTGAACATCAGAAACAGATGAAAAAAACATCACTTTTGGATGTTTTTAAGTGTAAACATTGTACTAATACAACTACTGAGGCAAGGATGCCACAGTGTAAGTCTGTAAAATACTGTATGTACGTGCACATTGACAGCACTTCTGGTTTTAACCTGTTGCATAGCTCAGGATGCAACTCCTTCTGTGTACAACTGGAACACCCCCAATAGCTTAGAAACGTCATTTGCATAGCAATTTCTGAAGTGAAGGGGTGGGGAAATGTGGATTAAGTAGAAAAAGGGAGAAGGGTGAATCACACGGGAGGTTAAAACACAGGAAATGGAGTCATTCAGAAGTCACTCTCCACGCATTAAATCCTCTTTATGTGAGGTAAAAAGCCAAGCTCGTGCTCTGCTTGCCCAGGACAGTGGAGGTCTTTGGCACCAATGTGTGACAGAGAGAGAACAGAAAGTGTTAACATGGACCATACTTCTCCATATCTCATCTGAGCAGATACATCATGTATTTTCTCAGATCACAAAATTGACTTAGGAAGTGCTTGTCTCATAGCTACGTGTCCAACATCTAGTCTTTTATTGCTCCTCAGTTGACAGTGCCACTGTCATTTAGACTATACAGTAAAAAAAAATAAAAGTATTTCAGGTTATTATTAAATGTATTTATTTGACAACCCAATGTACAGTGCAGCTCCACAGGACTGATAGACTGATACAGATGAGGAAGTGTGTGTGTATGTGAGAAGAAAAAGCAGATGGAGGCAAAAAATGGGGTTGGTTGCTTGGTAAACCAGCTTTGTAATAAAAGGAAATGGATCAAGGAGCTACAGCTTTATCACGACTGGTCACTTCTGGAAAGTTGTTTTTTCCTTTTTCCTTTTGCCTGTTACTGATGCTGGATAACTTTGTACTAGGAAAGAATGTGTTCTTCTGACAAAACTTCTGTAGCAAAGCAAATTATTTCACCTGCATTAAATAACTCAGGAAGACACCCAAAAAAATGCTGAGAACTGTAGTGATAAATGGAGAATGTAAAAGATCGAGTAGGATTAGTCAATGAAAGTCATTAGAGTAGCTGAGCCTGATAGACACAGCTTCTCTTCCTCCAATCTTTGCTGGGAAAACTATGGGAATCAAGTGAAAATGTGAAGTTGCTGCACCAAATTCACATTAAGGTCTCTCCATTTAAACAGAATAGGTGCAAGGCATGGCTCTTTCTGATTCAAATGTTCAACACTCAATAGATGAGTGATCAATGTTTTATTTCCAGAATCACAAGTTGGACTTCTGACGTGAACTGTGCAAGTGCTTTTGTTGGAGAGCTGCATGATCAGGAAGTGATGCTTCATCTGTTCTGGTGAGAGGCAGTTCCCATGCAATGTGCTGGAAGAAGTATTTTCACAAGATGTCTTGCCCTGCAAAATGTTAGAGTGGCTGCAAGGGAGGTCCACTTGTCAGAAGCAGACCCTCCAAAGTTTCAATATCATGAAGGTGTAGAGAATTCTGTCTTCTCATGTCATTTCCTAAGCCTGCAAGGCTGCTGCATAAAGGTAATTTCAAAGGTAAATCCTGGTGACATCTGCTTTTTGTTATATATATATATATATAACAAATATATATATTTATATATATATATATTATATATTATATATATTATATATATAAAGCATGAAAGTATCATGAAAAAAAATTCCTGTTGAATTACTGAGCAGCAGAAGCAAGAAAAGTGACATCAGATTACAAAATATTTTCAGTTGCTTCAAGATATTTGCTGTTAGCTCTGTTATCATGTTTCTACTTCATTATCCACATGGAAAAGTACAAAAAAACGTTTACCAGTTTAACAGAAATGTTCTTTTTTTCCTCCAAGCAGATGGTAAAGTAATTACAGTCATTACATTTCATGGTGGTTAACAATGTTGATGAAAATGCAGATGTTTGCAGTTCAGGATCTTTGAAATAGATGACTAGTCAGTTGCTTACTTCTGCCTTCTTTTTTTAAACAGGAGTTCTGCTATGTAGACACCCACTGTTCTTTCAACTGTAACACCAACCAATCTGAATGCTGAGGTTATTTTATTAACTTCTGCTTCTTGGTATCTGCAACACTGAATTGTTGAACTAAAAAAAAATAATCTTGTAATAGCAGTTGAACTTTTTCTTCAGGACAGTCTTGTGTTTGTTAGTTAGACTGACTTACTGACTGGTGTGGTGTTTGTATTGCTGGCAGAGATTAAATCTGATTTTTCAGCTTCCATTCACACAGAGTCCCCAGGAAATGGTGAGATAATATATGGAGCCCTGTCCACACAGGGAAACCTGGTGGGAGCAATCCAGTCACAGTTCCTTCCCAGAGAAGTTTTTTTGTTCTAATAGAACATTTTTATTCATATAATGGACATATTCTGCTCACACTCTATTCTGGTGATAGACAACATAGAAATGTCAAGATGCTCTTTCAGAGAGAGGAACTTTTGGACTGTTGAGTGCTTAAAAGAGAGGCAATGCCTACAGTGAGAGGTAATATCTTTTATTAGACCAGATGATGTAGTGGTGAAGAACAGTCTGGCTTTCATGAAGACAAGAAGCCCTTCATCTTAATGAGGGTGGTGGCCCAGTTAATGTAGCCTGAATTCCATCCAAGACCATGGTTCCACAAGATGAGAAACTGGGTCCTAGAGCACAAAGCACTGGATTAAAAAAACCCCATTTTTGTATTTTGTGCTCACAGTTCATATGGATGAAATGTATACATTTAGGTGATGCTATAGCACAAATCTGGTACCAGTGACTGAGAAAACACAGTCTAAACAAAAAGTGCTTAGTTTAAATTACTTGGTTGGTATTTGTGAAAGGTTTTCCATTCTGAACATAGATGAAATATGCACACACACACTGAAATCCTGTGATATTTCTCAGTGAAATGCTGGTTACAAAAAATCAGAAATATGCTGAAACTTTGTAGTTCTAACTCAAAATGGAAAAATCATTTACATTAGTAATGATGGAAAAAATGGGGTTTGGCATGAAACAAAAGACATATTTAGTAAAATTCATGTCTGATATTGACAACTTTCCTAAATGGGAAAAATAATCAGAACATCCAAGCTGGCCTATTACTACAAATACAGAGATTGAAATGCAGTAGAATAGTATTAACAGCATTGTTATGGAGCTAAATTCCTCCTACATAGATATGTTTATGTGATCTAGGCTAATGAATGTGCTCCCATCTGCCTTGAATGACAATGAAATGCAGCTGGAGGAGAAAAATAAGAAAAAAACAGAAATATCAAGAAATTCTGAGTTACAGAAGGGCTATCTCTGGGAGGAACTGTATGAATACACCTGCATTTAAGGTTTTCCAGCCTTACTTTCACTCCACTCTGTATTTTTTCCAGTGGGAGAAGGGTAAAATTTGTTAGTTCCCATTACAGGGAAAAACTGCTCCACTCAGGTTGTTTCAATCATAGGGATTCATTAATAATTGGTCAATGATTTATTAATGTCACATAATCACCTGATGATCTGTGTGCTACACATGACAGGATCAGTATCAACAATACAACAACAACCCAGAATATTAACAGCAACCAACATGTGAACACCTTTCTGTGAATAACCCTCCAGATTTCAACCCCTTCCCATATTCACAGAGATTCAGGCACCCATAACTCGTGTACACCACCTCAGTGGGGTGACTCCTCATGTTGTCAGGGCAGGTTTCTCTTCCCTCACCACAATCTTGTTTTGTTTAATTAGATTTCTTTTGAAGCTGACTCCCTGTTTGTGGTTTTTGGTTTGTTTTTTTTATTTTCCCCTTAAGTCCCTAAGTAATTTCCTGGTTACTATTTAATCCAGCTGATGGCCATCTCTTAAACAAACTTCATTATTGTTATTTTGCTCTTTAGTGTGACCCACTTGGGGCAAATTCCTTTGCAGGTTGTTTTGAGGAGTCTGTTCACTCAACAAGTTTTCCCACTTGCATCCTGTTACATCAGCAGCTGCTACCCATGGCACTGAGATGGGGACCATGAACATTGACCCAGTCTCCCAGATGAGGAACCACAAATCTCCATCCCCACTTCTGAGCTGGTCACCTTCAACCAGGTCAGTGCTCGTGCACATTTAGTTCTTCCTAAGAGAAAGCAGTTTAAATGGATCAGAAATCTACACTGTAGACATCTATATCAGGCTCCCAGCTCCAACCCTTATGAATACTTCATTTAAACCTTTTTTTTTTCTTTGTTTTAATTAGAAAGTAGAAATGAGGCTGGCCTGGCTTGTCATGCACGGATAATGCTAACTGCAAGAAGTGTGTGAGCTAAAGGATTTCTGTAACAGCTATGTGAGGGATTTGGGTTTTGGCTTTAAAGTGTCCTGCACATAGTTGAGCCTGTGCCAGAGGTTTGTAAGCCAGCACTTGTTCCCATGCTAGCGTGGCTCCTTTCATTTCCTTGCAACACTGTCAGACCCTAGTTTCACATTTGGTGGTGGTGCTGCCTAGGCTGCTTTACCAGCTGAATTCTCACCTCTCCATTCATGCCTACTTGTTCCCATCACCTCACTTAACCACCTTTGCAGCAGCTTGCACAGCTAGGCAGTGAACCAAGCAGTGGGACAGAGACAGCTGGGAATGATTCAGGAAAAAAAAATAATAATTAAAATGATAAATAAATAATATAAGAATTTTGAAAGTTTGTTTTCCAGCCAGATCAGTTTACCACACATCCTCACACACACACACACACACACACACACACACACACACACACACACCTGATTTGCCTCAGTAAAGGAATAACACAGGCATGAGAATTTGCAAGGGGAGCAGGAGCTCCATGAGGCACTATTGCCTTTCAAAGCAACATCTGCCTAACCATGTCCTCTGAGGCCTTAAATTACCTTAAATGAATGAGAAAATCTTGCTAGGGAAAGAGATCTCTCAGGTGCTGCATACCTGTCACTGAAGTGCCTTCAGGAGAGCACAGTGTTTCCCAACTCCTCAACATTTGGAAGGGATGCTGGAGAAGTCTGACCCTGAATGGCTGTTGGGCTCCTCAGTCCTGCAGCTTTCAGGAAGAGATGGGATTTTTTTTTCAGCTACTTTTTCTGAGACATAATTTATAGCTGTTCCTCATTATTTACTCCTGTTTAACCCCATTAAAACCATTGGAGAGATGAGCCATAATCCAAAATTGTCACATACCCTGTAAAAGGCAATTTTTATTTATTTATTTTTAATATAATGCTGAAACTTCTCTTAAATCCAAAGCTAAATATCAGTGGATCAATATTTAGCAGCAACCACCTTCTGTTTTCCTCCCTTAAATATGGATACCATTTTGTTGCTAATTTGAGCAGGTCATATGTATTATTTTGTTTCAAATATGCCCTCTATCAAAATGGAAGCATTTCCACGAAATCATGGCAATTTTGCTAACAAATTAGTTGTCTTTTTTTTGTTGTTGAAGGAAGAATGACAAGGAATGACTACATTTCTAATTAATAGTATTGAGATAGCATATTAAACATTACTGTGCATAGCAGCAAGAAACATTGCTTTATTTTTCTTATACTGCATAAATGAGAATATCAGCTGTTTCTAATAGCATTGCATAAGGCTACAGTAAGTTTCCAAGATATGAAAGCCAGCTGTTTTTTGGGCCAGGTCTGTAACTGAAAAAAAATAAGAGGTGAAATATTAGATGGGTACAGTTAAACTGAAAAAAAATTCCTACTGTGCATGAAGTTTATACAGTGAAGCCAAATCCTAACACACACCACCTATTGCAGACTCTAAAAATTACAGAACTATTTGCATACTGACCTGGAACAAACTAAACTTAGGAAAACAGTTTCAGACTATCCCAACATAGTGTGTATTTTCATTCTGTGTGTTAAAATGGTGTGGGTCTCACTGCAATACCTCCTACCACCCTCCTTGGCTGCTTCAAGGTACCTTTCTGGGCAGCTTTTCAAAACCACCAGCAGAAACCTGTGCTAGCAGGACTTGAGTTGGCAAAATCCTTGGTCCAGATAAAATCTGAAGTGCCTGCAAGATGTAGGGCTGCTGGTTTTGAGAAAGGCAGTTTCTTTCACAACACAGAGTTAAGAGAGTCCAAGTGTCTACTTAGTTATATGTCAATTAGACACCAATTTGTAAATCCACAGTGGGCAGTGGGTGGCAGAAGTTGAAAAACAAAATACCAGGTGTGCCCAAGTTGCCAGAAGGGTTTGAGTTTGAACTTGTTTTCAAGCACAGGCTTGTCACAGAGCTTCTCTGTGTGCACACAGAGTTTATCCTGGCTCTGGAGACTGCTGGAAACAGAATTCAAATAGATCTGAAGTCTCATTAATAAGATCTACACAAATGGCCAAAAGCCAAACCAAATCAGCTCCTCACCACACAGCATCAAGCAGCAGTCAGGCTTCCAGTGTGTTTTGTCTTGTGGGGGTTGTGGAACATGTGCAAATTAAAATGGATAAGGATCAGAGGAAAACTTCACTCAAAAGGTGTGTCCTGAAGTCTGTTTCCATCTTGACTTACACCAGTTTGGTGGGTGTATGGGTTGACAGAGAAAGCTAGACCTGTAGGGGTTGTGGTGCTGCAAAAGCAACACCACTAAATAAGGAAGAAAGCTTTATGAAGGAGGGCTTGAGGTTATGATTTTGTCAGAGCATTTAAGATTTAGAGTGTGTGAATTTTGTCGGAGTTTGGACTATTAGTAGGATTTAATAGAATCACAAAATCATGGAAGAGTTGGCATCAGAAGTGACCTTTAGAGATCATCTTGGTATGGGCAGGGACAATTCCACTAGAGCAGGTTGCTCAAAGCCCCATACAACCTGTCCCCTGTCCCACAACCTCTCTGGGCAACCTGTGCCAGTGTCTCACCACCCCCACAGCAAATAGTTTATTCCTTATTTTCAATCTAAAATTACCTTCTTTCAGTTTAAAACCATTGCCCCCTGTCCTTTCACTACAGGCTCTGATGAAAAGCCTTTAATTCTTAAACCCCCTTTAGGTCCTGAGGGGAGACATTGCTGTCTCATGTCCCATTTTTCATCCACTAGTACCCCCAAGTTCTTCCCTGAAAGCTTCCTCTCCATCCATCCATCCATCCATCCATCCCCCCATCTGTACTGATACTGGAGATTGCCCTGATCAAGAAGCAGGACGTTGGACCTGGCCTTGGTGAGCCCTGTGAAGTTCACACAGGCTCATTCCTTGCCCATGACCTTTGCATTCAATTGAGTTTAGTGAAGTTTTCACACAGCTCTTCAAAATCAGCTCATAATGAAGGTCAATTATCACACTAGAGATAACGAAGCCATTTACTGATGTGGCAGAGAATACCACCTCTCTGTGCAGAGTGTGGTTATGTTTGAAACTGCACTGTGTTCTCTAAAATGAGCTGTTAGCAGCTACTAAGAAGCTCCAAATTTTGGAAGAGGCAAGGCTGAAGGGAAAGGCAAGTTCCCTGTGCATCTGGCATTACTTGGAGAGAAAACAGGCAACCTCTTGCATTTGCAGTCTTTTATCAGTTCATAGGAATATACTGCAATGTATTAAATACATTAAACACGGTGGGTTTGGGTCTAGAACCACAACCTTTGAATCTGCAAATTCACAGCTAATTGACACCTGGAAAAAACTGTTTGCAAAAGTCTTTTCATTTGGCTGCCCATCTGAACAGCTGAAAAAACAAGAGCAGCAGTCATACCTTATTTGTCAAAACTGTAAGTGTTAATAATCCAGCTTTGTTTTGGGTTTTTTTGGTTTTGTTTTCTTTTTTTAATTTTTTTTTTTTTTCTCCACCCCTGGGAGGGGGAGAAAATGTTCCCTTTCAGTTGCAAGGGAGCAAAGAGCCAGGCTCTCTTTGAAAGAAGTGGTGTTCTCAGGTATAGTTCTTCCTGAGAAGGCTGCTGGTTTGGTGAGTGCAGTTCTCTATTCCTTTAAAGAGGTCTCACAAGACTGCAGTTACCTTCTAGTGGCCTTCAGCACCAGGGTCTGGGTTCCTCTGACCTGCATGTGCTTGGTCTCCTGAATGAAGATGTGACAAAAAAATCACTGAAAATCCCCCAAAACACAACAGAGTCTGTAGCTTAACTGTTGGAGTATTCACACAAGGGAAGGGATATGGGTAGACAGCCCTTGCTTTGAACTGTACACAGTGTAAAGTACTTATGCCAACAAATCCTCTGTCAGGGATGTGTTTGCCTGTGTTGTGTTAATGACTGAACAGAGGAGACCCTGGGCATCCTCGATTACCTGCTGGGGTGTTCATCTGACAACAAAGGATCCATCATTCTACAATTAATCTGGTGAAATCCAGCATGCTGTTAGGTCAGCTGCCTCTCCTCATACCATTTTCCCTCCCTGTCTCATTCCAGCTCTATTTTGTTTTGTTTTGTTTTCTTCCTTTTTATAGCTGTAGTACTATTTTTCTGTTCTGATCTGTGCTGATCTGTGCAGACATCCTACAATTTGTTTTCAAAGGAGTAAACATGTGAAGGATGGGAGCTTACTGCTCATACCCTTGTTTTTCTTAGTTACCTTTCAAGGCTGAAATAGTCTACAGACTCCTCAAAGAAAATTAGTGATCTAGTTTGAAAGTAGAGATCTTGATAGTTAGAAATTAGTCCAAAGACTTGTCTCGGCTGTGAAAAGAGAATCTGCTGGGTTTCATTACAGCTTCAGTGACCATTGAAGTCCATGAAGCTGGCAGATGCCAGAATCAGGCCTGTGATTCTTCTCTCAATGAAATCAGTGGATTTTTTTTTTTTCTCTACTTGAATACCACAAGTAAATGCAAGGTTTGTTCTCTTGCTTCAGGCATACAGTGTTTGCTGCATCCTCTTCTGCCTATTTCTTCTATTCACTTTCTATTCTCTATTTAAATGATTTATTTTTATTTTCTTTCTTCCCTTTGCTTGACATTTTGATTCCTTTTTGTAAAAGCTAATGAGATATGGTTTGCACTACCAGCTGAGCTTCTTAATGGGAGCAATTAATAAGGGAGGCACTATCAGTGATGTGAGCTGCTGCTTGTTGTGAAGCTAAATGAGTGCAGAGTCCCCCATCAATTCTCATCATTGCTTAGTGGCTGTGAGATATGTGTTAATAGCTGAGAAAGACTATGCTGCATTTAGGAGTTGATATTAAGGTGTTTTAAGCATTTATAGCAGTGAAAGGAGGAATTAATATTTGAATATTAAAATGAACTCGATAGCTATTTTCAATTACTGCTTTCCCAGAAAAGGGGTAATGATTCTCCAAAAGCTTTTCTGTTCTATTTTTAACATGCTCCACTTTGTACAGGTCACATTGACTTAGGGGATCTAAACAATCTGTGCAACAAAAAGCACTGGGATCTTGAGACTGGAAGGTGTTCCCTCAGCCTCTCTCCATAAGGCAGGTTTTCCAGACTCCTCACCAGCTTCGTTGCTCTTCTCTGGACCTGCTCCAGCATCCCAGCATCAGCTCCAGCACGATAGCATCACTGCACTTGGAAAGGTTGCTGGGCAGGGTCGGTGCCAGGAGGGTTCTCTGGCAGCCGGGAGAGCTCCCAGCAGAGGGAGGCAGAGCCCGGCTCTTGATCCGCGGATGGAGGCACTTCCATGCACTCCGGAGTAGAGCATCACTCCTTCAAAGGTCTCCCGAGAAATATCTTGTGTCCATCAGCTCCAGCCCGGTAATGCGGGTATGGGAAGCTGTGGAAGCGCTGGGTTTGGCAATGCTCCTTCGTGTCTTGCAAACCAACCTGTCTTCAGGATGCTTCAATTCAGCATCCTGGAGACCTTTTCTGATCGGTGAGAAAGAGGGATATTGTTGCCCAACCTCACTTTTGCCAGCCAGTAGTGTATTTAGACCACATTGTACCATGCCACGTTATTTTATCTCATGATACACAAAGTTCTGCATGAAGCCACTTAAAAAGTTTTCGAATCTGCCATCTGCAAGGTTAGAAAAGGGAAAAATACAAGAATCATGCTTTGTCAAGATCAGCTAATAGCCTTTTCCCTCCTCCTTTTTCAGAGAAAAGGAAGAGAGATTCAGTACTAATATGGTCTGCTACTGCAAGGGTGAAAATACAAAAGCCTATGAGGAAGCAGGGCAATAATGAGCCATTGAGCTGATATTACTCGAAGGTAGGAAAGAAATGAGGTCACCTGTGTCTCCTACCTCACCTGCCCTGGCACAGTGTGCTGGCATAATTGCCTATTTTCAGTTAAACCTGTTGTAAAACTGGAGTGTTTGCAGCAAATGTTGCTCCCTCCAGATTTAGACTCCTTATCTGACCAAAACGTGTAGGAATCAGTGGTATGTTAAACTGCCTCATGATGCCATCCTTATCAATATGTAATTTCAGGGGGAAAAAAAAGCATAACTCGGAGTAAAGAACATTCAGAGGTAAATAGCAGATAAATAGTTTTCTGAGCTGACAATGGTGTAATATCTGGTCAAATATGAAGAGTATTTCCCTGTTTGTTTGTTTTTTATTATTATTATAAGGACAAACAGCTTCCAGATCTTCCAAATCTGGTGCCTGCATGATGCTCAAGGCTTCAAAATTATGCACCTGACCCTAGCAGACAGATCCAGAACTCCTTATTTAGACTTATAGTCTCCCTTTTACTGTTAATGGAGGATAATAGATACCTCTGAAGCAATATTTAGAATGATCATATCATGTGCAAGGAAGACCCAAAGAATAGATGGTAGGAAACACTCATCACCTCCCCTTTCTGCAATGTAAGAATCTAAGTCTCTATGTCCCTCTGAGGAAGGTTTTCCCATTTTTAAACGGAGCAACATAAATAGAGAGATGTAGGAGGTGGCTGAGGATGTTGTCTGACTAGTTGATGTGTAAACATCCATTTTAAGTTCCCCTCCCGCTTAAATGAAGCACCCAGGGATATCTGCTAATGTTCATGTTAATGCTGTTGTTCCTCAACAGGGTGAAGCAGCCAAACTAAGGTCCCTGAGCTGAAAAAAATGCAGAGAAATTTGACTTCAGGTCAGTAATCATTTAAGTACTGCTTACACACAGCATCTCAGACCCTTGTTGGGGTTGGATGGGACCATGGTTAAAAAATAAATGGTTAAAATAACCCACTCTCCTACAAGTGCCAGTAGAAATACTGTTTAAGAATCTGCCCTGGGGCAGTGTCATTTAACTCCCTCAGGCTAAGCCACTCCCTGAGTCAAAATAGTTAAAAGCAGTATAAAAACTCTGTGTGGAGCAGGCTGTGCTGTAGATCCAGCTTGAAAAATTTGCCTTGGCTCAGACTCAGGTGCAAAGGCAGTGGCTACAGTGATGTTTGTAAGCAAATAAGAAAGTGGCCATCCCTTGGTTAAGCACCTTTGTTGCCTTGTTTGTACACAGAGTTGAGTTCAGTAAAGAATTTAACAAGCTCTGTTACGTTGTGACTGGTAAGAAAGGCACATTTTTACATATTATGTGGAAAATAAATCCATTTATCATTCTCAGATTCAAGAAAGTAAACAGGGATAAATACCAGTTTATCTCCATACCTCTCACCTATGAAAAATTATTCCCCATGCTGCATTTTCATTATTTAAGCCAGTCTTTGTTGACTACAAAAAAATACAGGCTATTCCTCATGCAAGATACCACACAAATCCAGCACATTTTACTATTATTTTTAATGTATTTTTTTTCATTCTTTGCTTTCACGTCAGTGACTCAAATTACACCCATTTCCACCACTGAGAAATCCAAAACCATCCCGTGCTTGCATGGGTGGTTTATGTGTGCATATAGTACATTTATTTACATATTCACATCTCCTGCTATTGACTAACATTTGGATGGTTTGGCTGCTATCTGTGGAAATGCCAAATTGTGTGAGAAATCTAAATGGAGGTCTGTTTTGTCTGGTTTCCACAGCTGAAGCTGAGCAGTGGGAGGAGCTCATATAGGAGCTGGAGAGAGCAGGAGTGGAGGGTTTGTGCAATGCACTGTGGTTTATGAGCTTGACCAAGCATGCTCTCCATGGTGTTGCACCAAGATGCTCAAGTTCATTTCTCACAGAGCTAGCCTCAGGGCAACATGGTTTATCAGCTTGTCTTTACACTAAAGCAGCTGTATGTCCTCCTCATCCAAGAAGAGCTACATTTGCAGATGGAGTTGTGCATCTAAACCAGTAAAACTGACAATACCTGAGCTGTCAATGCATGTAATCAAGTGCACTTATCCTCAAACCAAATAAATCATTCAGGGGTAAACAACAGCTGACAACTGATTCTGCTCTGGCAGGGGTTGGACTAGATGATCTTCTAGGTGCCTTCCAACCCCTAACATTCTATGATTCTATGAACTCTACTATTAAGACTAACAGCAAAATATTCACTTCCTTGGTTCAAACTTGTTTTCATACACAAGCTTTCATCTCCATCAGTGCCTTCTACACCACATGCTATTCAGCCAATGCATTCAGGAGGCCCCAGACCATTTCCTTCCAGCTGTGACCCAAATGAACTGTTCTTTCAATAGTCAAGCAGGTCCTGCCTCTGCCAGCTGCATCTGTGTCCCAACATCTGAGATCAATCCTATTTAAGTGCTTCTGAACACATTATTGTATAAAGGAAGTCTGAGTTATCCTNTCCTTCCTTCCCCTTTCTTTCGCTTTTTTTCCTTTCCTTCTTCTCCTTGCCATTTCCGTAGGTTGCCTCAGACACAGCAAAAAGTCTCTAACAACTAGAAGCTCTGGACCTGACACTCAAGCACTTGAGCCTAAGAGGAGCACAGGGTCCTCCTCCCTTATAGAAGCTGCCAGTGGCAAATAGCTGTGTGTCTTCCAGTGGGGTCTCCTTCAAACTAGTTTGGAGTCTTTAAGGGCTTGGTGCTTAATTCTGTTTATTGAAATTCATTCCACACAAGTGGGAGTGTGGTTAAGGTAACTTTGTCCTCATAGTCTTTACACAGGGAAAGATATTGCTTTGCTTCCCATAAGATAAGGTCAGTATAAATATTTTGAAGTGCATTATCTTGCAGATTCAGAAGACATGCAAAGGTGTGTCCATATTTCTCTGGGCATAAATTCATACTGCTGCCTGACCAAGCAGTGTACAGCTCAGTAATTAATGATCAAGNTAATAATAATAATAAATTTATTTTTAAATAGAGATCATTGAACTTGTCATTGCTGTATTTACAGCACAGTCCCCAAAACAGCTGCTTTGGCACAACTGAGGGGAGTGTGAGTTGCAGTGGGAGGGTGGGATAGANGTCTTTACACAGGGAAAGATATTGCTTTGCTTCCCATAAGATAAGGTCAGTATAAATATTTTGAAGTGCATTATCTTGCAGATTCAGAAGACATGCAAAGGTGTGTCCATATTTCTCTGGGCATAAATTCATACTGCTGCCTGACCAAGCAGTGTACAGCTCAGTAATTAATGATCAAGGAGCCCTGTACACTTTGGAATATCCAGGTCACACTACAGGAACCTGATGGGAGGACAAAACAGTTCCTCAGACACAATTCCCTTTCCATCACTGTGTCTCTCTGCCTCCTCTGCCCCTGAGCAATGCAACAGCTTGTGTGACTTGCTTGCAGAGTGGATTAATGACATGATTTAAGCTGCAGAATAATAATAATAATAATAATAATAATAATAATAATAATAATAATAATAATAAATTTATTTTTAAATAGAGATCATTGAACTTGTCATTGCTGTATTTACAGCACAGTCCCCAAAACAGCTGCTTTGGCACAACTGAGGGGAGTGTGAGTTGCAGTGGGAGGGTGGGATAGAAGGGGCTGAAATTGAGAGAGAAGCAACTTTTTTACCCACTTTCCCACTGAGAGACATTACTTTCCAGGCCAAGACCTTCAATTTCTTAGGGGTCTATTCTTCACTAATACCTTTAAATTCTCCCTGCATAACCCCACAATCTCCTCACTGTGAATTCCAGGAGCCTTGCTGAATGGTGCAGCCCTGCCAGAACAAGCCATTGCTTTCCTCTCTGTAAGAGGAGTATTTTGAAGGGAGGGCAGAGAGAAAGGTGACCTAAGACACTGCATTCCTGTTATTCTCAGCTGTTCAGTGCCCTTGAAGAGAAGTGCAGGGGTGGGTGGGGATGCAGCAGCTCCCTGCAGCTGAACACAAGTCATTGGAAAGCTGAGACTGTAGCTTGTGCACTGGTGACACTGGAGGCAGCCCAAGGGAGGAGAAAAAAGCTGCAAAGCCCTGTTAATTCTTTGCCTTCTCTTCCATGCTTGACACAATCAATTTAAACAACCAGGCAGGCCCAGAAAGCCTTCTGCTCCCATTCCTTAAGTTCAAGAAAAGCAACTCTGCTGTTACTACACCACGTTATCCCTCAGCCCGGCCTTTTCAGAGCACTACAAGATCCTCTCAGGGTGTAGAAGGGAAATGACTGAACCGGGAGTTACAAATAGAGGATTGAACTATGTGTGCTAAATCCTGAATGCTGATGCTAAACACGTTTTTCCTTAAATGGATCTCATCTGACTTCACTGCCTGAGGGCACAGCTCTGAGGGAGAAATTCAGGTTATTAGGCAAAGTCTAGGATGCAACAATAAATTTCATTCATGTTAGTGAGAATCATGTGGTTAAGCCACTCTCCAAAGTCACCCTCAGTAATTAAGAAGCATACTTAGCCCATAATGGAGAGTTAATGGATTAAAATGAATCCTTATTG
The DNA here is from genome assembly GCA_013401355.1 of Ceyx cyanopectus. Classification (NCBI taxonomy): domain Eukaryota; kingdom Metazoa; phylum Chordata; class Aves; order Coraciiformes; family Alcedinidae; genus Ceyx; species Ceyx cyanopectus. The sequence continues at coordinate 67,469 of VYZU01016487.1, read as the reverse complement.
CACAGTGGTTTGACTGTGCACAGTAGCTTTCATCCTAAAACACTTTAAAATCCCTGGGCTCATTCTTGTTGCTATTGCAATCTCTGCTGAAATTACAACCCACTGTCCATCAGTTTTGCAGTGAGATCTCCTGCTGCCCAGCATCACCAAAGGGACCTCCCTTCAGGGATCCTTGCTCCCCCAGCTCTGTCAGAGCTCATGCTTGAATGAAGAATGGTACTTTCATGCCAGTCCTTGCTCCTCATTCAGATTACCTGTTTTGCATATATTTGCATAAAGAGCCCTTGAAGTGGGGATTAAACGAGTTTTCTTCTGGGTGACTCCCTTAACCCTTGGACTACAGCTACTATGCTCAGTCTTTTTTGCCTCTCTTGTTACTATTCCCTTCAAGCTGTCAGTCTTTGCTTCTAAGTAGGACAGTTTCAGAGGGCAAAGCACCCAGGTGGGTGGAGAAATGTGGGTCTGAACCCTCTGGCACTGATCCTGTTGGAACTGGCTCCAGGTTCTGGACTGTGCTTTCTTACCCAAGACCCAGGCTGCTGCAGATAAGGTGCTGAAGCACTGAAATTTAGAGTGCTTGAGGGCCATTGTGGTTCTCTCTCTAGGTTAGTAGGGGCTTTGGCATCCTTATCTCTTGTCTTCTTGGAATTAATCCCCACAGTGAAGTAGGAATCCATTTCATCTGATAAAGAATAATCTGATTTCTACTTGAAGTAGAAATAGTCCAAAAACTATGTGTCGTGATTAAGCTTTTTTACAAATCAAAAAAGACAAAGCACAAAGTAACTGCTTTTTTTTTTTTTTTTTTAGGCTAAGAAATCTGGGTGTTCCAAACTTACCTTCATCTGAGCAAGTCTGTAAGAGGAAGATTTAATGTGCCAGTGTCTTAAACCAGACAAACATTAGTGTATTGGCTTTGCTATCCCATATATTAGTGAGTTATGTTACAGGGGAAGCTCTTTATTGTTTTGCTAACAAAGTCCTTTCCAGAAATAGGGGTTTTCCAGATTGAAGTTTCACTGAAACAGAAAGTTTCCATTAAAATCTTAGACATCTTTTGATTTAAAACCAAACCAAAACCAAAACCTTCAGTGAAATGTTCCAAACCAGCTCTAAGGAAATAATCCCATCTCTACATTTTGACTTTTCAGTCAAGCAGCAAATTGAAGTGGATTTTATCATCATTTATGATTTGTGTATTTTTTTCCACTACCATAATCTATTATTTGTGTAGTAAATGCCATTTTAATGTACATTAATATGTATATTCAGCAGCTTGACTTTCCCAACTTGTTTAAATTTGGAGTTCCTGCTAATTCTCCAGCTAATTCTCCTGCTAATTCACCCAGGTGTGGAACATCATCTTAAATTCTCTGCTTTCCCTGTTAGGGGGCAACAAGTTGTTTGGGGTTTTTTTTTTAAATCATCCAGAATTGGAATCAGGAAGAATATGCAGTATTTTGATGACCTTTCTGAGATTAAACAAACAAACAAACACTGCTCTTCAGAAAGACAGTATGGAACAAGGATGTTACAGGGCAGAAAAATGGATTCATTTTGTTGGAATAGGTGTCAAGCCACACATACAAAAGGAACACTGCTTTTCAGCAGCTGCACTGACAAGACTACATAGACTGTACAGCTGGGAGATGACTTAAATTGCAGCAATCCTTCATGTTGTGGTTTCACAGACAGGCCATTTCCCACAGGACCCAACAGATCAGGCCTGCTCTATAGCTTGTCTGCAGAGATAGAAAAGGATTCCCACCAGCCCCTGACTTGTAGTGTCACACAGGGACCTAGCTCCAGTGATCACAGAGTAAGGAAAATGTCCAGCTAAAAATACACCAGGATATGCCCCCAGTGCTCCAGGTGAGGCCCCCTCAGTGCCAGATCCAGGGGGAGAATCACATCCCTAGTCCTGCTGGCCACACCATTCCTGATCCAAGCCAAGATCCCATTAGCCTTCCATGCTACCTGGGCACACTGCTAACTCATGTCCAACCAGTTGTCAACCAATACTCCCAAGTCCCTGTCAACTGGTTCTTGTAGGCACGTGGATGTGTGAGGTGAATAGGGAAAGAAGAGCAGGACCAGTCCTTTTGGCTCTGGTGAGCCCAGCCAGATGGCAGAGACTATCCCCTTGCAAGTGCTCTGCACATTTAATTTCCCCAGTGCATTCTACAACAGCAGCAGCTTCTGGACCTCCAATCACTTCAGTGCATAAAATCCACTATTTCTGTATTTATATTTATCAAATAGATAGCTATCTATTCTAATAGCTCCTTTCACTGGACTGAAGTATAAAACTGAGTAACATGACTGACTCTAAAATCACTCTAGCTATGGATGGTCAGAAGTTATGAGGTTCATATCTTTCAACTCATGAATGTTTTGTGTGTGTGTGTATATATATATCTATCTATCTCACTAATTATAATACCAGCATTAATGCACAGTCACAAGCAAGTAAGAAGGTAGATGTTCTAGATCCACATCAAGATCCACAAAAGAAAAAGCTGTGAAAGGTGTCAGCAACACCCTGATTTACTTTAGATTCTCATAGAAACTGAGTTTCCTGTACACTTTAATTCACGTGTTGGTTTGGTTTTTTTTTTCTCTCAGGTAGTTTGTGATACTAAAGCAGCCCTGCCAGCCTTAGAATGATTTACATCTCTGATTTTCATAGCACCCTGGTTATATATAGATCATGTTATATAAGCAAAACTGAGGAAAAAAAAATGAGGAAGACAATATCCTGATATAACAATTACAGCAAGAAATATAATTATAAATGGAATGAGATGGGGCTGGTGGGTTTATTGTATCAGAGAGATGTGGGTTTTTAATAGGTTTGGACTCTGAGCTGCCCAAGCTAAAGGGCATTTATAAATATGTAGGCAGGCATTATCCATGAGGTGGAGGAATATTTTTCTTGCACAGCACCAGCATAAACATCAAGGGGAGAGATCTATTTAACACTGTGGCCAAAGGTAGAACTAGTGTCTTTTGCTTTGACTCACTTCAGATGATCTGATTTCAGCCCTCAGTTCATATAGTCACAACTCTGCTGAAGGAAACACAGATGCATAAATGTACCTCGAGGAAAGACCACAAATCAACATCTCATAATAAAAATGACCTGGTGAGATCACCTGGTCTGCAGAGCCATTCAGGGTGGCCAAAAGCAGACTTGTTACCGCTCTCTTTTTTGTTTGCTTTTTGTTTTGTTTTCCAGCACCAGATGTTTGTGGCTTCTCTCTTATGGTGTCTGGTTATATATAATCCAAAATTTTCTTGCTGCTGCTTCTTCACCTCTGAGCACAACAGATCTAGCCCAAAGCCAGGGCTGTGCCTAGCTCCTTCATGACCCCAGGCAGCCTCCATGGGGCTAATGCCTGAGCTGCAGTGGCAGGCAAGCAGCACACTGCTTGGTCAGCAAGCCTCGCATGCAAGTCTGCATTGCTGATGAACCAAAAATGTCTCTGCTGATTTGGGAGGGGTGGGGAGTGGAAATCTGTGTGCTTTCCTCCTGCTTGGCAGGTAGCCAGGTCACATTTCAGCTCCAGGAATGTTTTCCTCTGATTTGTCAGTCCCAGGCAGGTGCCCAGCTCGCTTGCAGAATGGAACCAGTTCTCCTGTCCCTTTCAGCTGTACCACTTGTGGCTGCAAAGGATCTCACTTCTCCACCTGGATTTAAAAAATATTTTTCTAGCTCTTTAAACAAAGACATTCTTTCTTTATCTCACTGAATGCTAGATAACAATTTCCCAGTTACACTTTTAATTCTTGAAGGATCACTTAGGTGCTGTTGACAGAGGGGTGTTATCACAAGTTTACCATTTCTTTCACAATGTGCCACAAGATATTTTTTCATGATAACCTTAAAATTAAATGACCTTATGATGCATGTGCTGAAGATAATTACCTAATGCATTAATTGTGAGGTAAGTCACAAGCTAAAATTTGCACTTCCTCTGTCATAAGTATTGCTTTGTCTAAAAGACAGTGAATAAAAATAATAATAATAAAAAAAGTATTTTGTCACATACCCATATACTTGACTTCACATTTTAATTTCAGTTTAACTAATTTACTTTCAATCTGACTTAAGATTCTTTCTCTGAAAAAAAAATCCCACTGTCATTCAGGACACTGTTCTCCTAAGTGACTCCAATCTGACAGAAAGCTTGATGTGATATATTAGCATAAGACTTACTGTGGAGCAAGAGTCCCAGCACAGCTACTTGAATGTGTTTCAGGAGCCTTGTAATAGGAATTAGGCTGAATCCTGCTTCTCTCGTGATGTTAAACCTCTCAGAACTCATGGTGCCATTCCTACTTCACAGAGCCAATCTGAGTATTTTTCACAAGTGAACCCTTTAAAAACTGCATCAACATAAGGCTTTAAACTAATGTAATTTCAGTTTTTCTGGGAAGAATTGCATTAACTGATGTCAAGACAGAGGGTAAGTTGAAATTTCCAGAGGGATTGTTGTCAATTATGACAAAGCAAATGATGCCCCGAAGCTCATGGCAATTTAGTTGGATATTGGAGGGTATTAGAAATAAAAGCTTGAGAGAGACATCCATGATTAAAGGGAACATATCATCTTCCTAGAGTATCCCATAGCAGGCATAGTTCACTTACAAGAGTGAACTGTGCCATGAAAGTCCTGCACTCCCCCACTGTCCCAGTGAGCCCAGCCCCAAACAGAGCCCCAGATTTCTCACCCCACCGTGGCCCTGCTCCCCTCCCCAATCACATCTGACTCCAAAAACTTCTCCAAAACCCTCATCCCTGCTCTGTTTCACAGCAGTTTCCCATCAGAAAGGGTTAAAGCAGGAGAATGGGTGCAGCAAAGGTTGGGTGAACCTCTCTGTCAGGATGTGGGTGGCCCAAAGGCACCGGAGGCTGATGTGTTGGGATCTCGGAGTGGTTGGCAGGAGCACCAGCTCCCTTCCTATGCCTTGCTGCTCACTGAGCTGCAGCAATTCAACTGCATGCAGCTGCCAGAGCAGATCCTAAAATAAAAGGAGAACTGAGGCTTTCTGAGTGTGCTTAAGCAGTGTAGGGTGGCACTTGGGTAAGCAGCCTGGTTCCCCACTGCGTGCCACCAGCTTCTGCCCTGGGTGAGTAGATTTTTCTCATTGGGAGAAGAAAAAAATAAAAAGAGGTATCAGTAAATGCTATTTCTAAACAAAGCTTGGCATGGAATTCAGGATAAAGTACAGTGCTGCACTTAATCTTTTTTCCACAAGAATAGATTTGAAGTTAATGACCCCCGAAGCACATTTATTGGCTCCGTAGGAACAACCAAAACATCCTTCTTTTTTTTTTCTTTATTTTGGGACAAGGAGGGAGGTTGCAGCATTGATTACTTCTATTTTACCACTTAGGAGTCAATTCTGTGATTCAGAGGAGAATATTTACACGATTTTCCTGACTTGGGAAATAGACTTGGGGTTGCAGGGACAGGAAGCAGCTACAGCAAATATTTTAGCAGAGGCTGTGAGTTGTTGGCATTGCCACACACACAGGTCTGTCTACAGCAAGGGCTGTGCTGTTTTCAGCATGACTTTGTCTTGATGTTGACATGTGACCTGTCTGACCAAGCCAAAGTGTGATAAGACTTGCAACGTGATTTAGCAGTGCAGGAAAAAGGAAAACAATGATTGTTTTTGAGACCGTCAAGAAAAGAAATCCAGCTCTGCTGAACTTTTTTTTTTTTTCTTTTTCTAAATTGTTTTCCAGAGTAACTCAAGCTTTAAAAAAAAAAAAAAAAAAAGAGCTTGATCCGAGTATGAATTTTTCCTGTGGGTAATTATCTGGATATACATAAAACTGGGTCAGTGGTTCCCACACTTTCCAAGCCATGTTTGCAGTTACTGGATTTCTGCCAAAGTTTTTAACATCCTTCATTGCCTTCAGGTGAAAGGACTATGGTAAATCAGACCTGTACAGCCTTGTCATTCCCAGCATCAGTCATGCTGCAAACACAACTGTCTTGGCGACTACTCAGATAGTTTTTACTGATCTACAGTTGCTGAGACGTGGCCAAAAGCTTGGCCTCCAGCCTTCACATCTGTCAGGGTGATTTAAAAAAAATATATAGTCCAAGCTGTGAATGCTGAATGATGGGTACTTGCAGAACTCAGTGAACAGTCAGAACAAAATGTTGATCTCTCTCTACACTTCCAGTTCTTGTCATTCAATGACCTTGGAGTTCATTGATGATCTATTTTGAGGCTTTTACAGAAATACACTCAGCTGCAGTTCAGGGTTCAGGGACATTTTGCTAATATTTCTCTGAACAACATAGTTTTTCTACCCAACACTGAGCATACTTGTTGCCAGCTGAGGTTGTCATCTTTCCTGTTAAAATTCTTTGTGCTCATTACACCCCAGGAAAGATGGGCAACATTCAGGAGAAAAATCACTTGCCAAAGGACAAAGTCAGCTTAGCAACAGTGTTCTTGCTAAAAACAAGTTGTAAGGGTGTGTGCCTGTGTATAAGTATGTATCTGTCAACTGAAGAGACAGCCATAACTGCTAACAGCACTGGGGGGTAACAGGCATATCATTTTATATATATATATATA
>VYZU01016487.1:42397-60823 GCA_013401355.1 Ceyx cyanopectus | reverse complement strand
AAAATATATATATAGCAGGTATATCATAACCTATACAGATGAACTTTATGTTTCCCCTGACAAAACCAGTATCATTTTAAGGAAAAGAAAAAAAAAGGAAAAAAAAAAAAAAAAGTAGTTTGGGAAAAGGTCTGTTCTACATCACCATTTGAATCAGTTTTTCCACCACTGATATGTGATTCCCCTGTGTGCCTTCTGTTCTGGCTCATACAACGAGGTCACCCAAATAAGATGATGCACCCATATTATATCTTCTGTAACATGAAACAGCCTTGAAAGGACAAAGAAAATTTGCCTTTTTACAGTCCCCCACCTTGGCCTTTTCCCAACTCTGGCAGCCCACATGGACAACCCTGCAGCAGGACCAGTCCCTTATCTTGTGTGTGCCATGGCTTCATATATGGGGGAAAGACAGATTGCTCTCCAACACAACACATCCCTCTCATCATGCCAGCATGAGGTTCACAGCTCTTCAGACAGACAAAGAGCTTCCTATAAACCTTTGAAATCATGATTTGAAATATAATGCTGGCAGCAAAAACCAGGATGTGGGAAGCAGGACCATGGGACACAGGCACCCTGCTCTTCTGTTTAAACAGTAGGTCACTTCCTATTAACAGTAGGGTTACCTCCTACAGGCAAAGCCATAAATCATTCTGCCCAGCAGCCACCAAGTTGAGAAAGCCACCTCTGAACTTAGAAATAAAGTCTTAAGCTATGCCACCTATTGCTCCATGCCCTGTTCATTATGCTTTTATCTGTGGAATTTGTGCTTTTTAGCCAAGCTCATAAAAACGTCCTGGATGATCAAAGCTCTACTTTGATCTGCAAACCATTTCCTTTGTCTTGAGGCACCAGCCTCAAACACCTCAAGGACATCTGCTAATGAGCCTGAAATGACTCTGCCCTCGGCTGTGCTGAGCAGAGATAGATGGGTCAGAATAAGCAACCCTCAAGCCAGTTTGTGCAGTAGCACACTGGACAGTTTTCCATTTGCCTTAACTACATCAGGGGCTGTTGAGTATTGCAAGATATCTTGTCTCCAACATGATCTGAAAGAGACTGTTTTGTCCCAGGATTTTATCAGCTATATTCAGTTCAGTCCTGACTGAAAAATCCAATTTCTGTCCAGCAAATCTCACCTCAGACTATCCACTATCCCAACAGAGACTTTGGTAGTACTCAGGCACAGGTTTCTTCTGCTCTTCAGATTGGGCTGATGAAGAAAACTTGGACTTTGGCAAACCTTTAACACAGACCAAGGTGTACCCTGCATGTACAGGTGCTCTGGGGATGCTCTGTCCTAACTTCTATTGCTGTCCTGGTAACCTGTCACATGGGGATGGGAAATATTTATATCTAGGAAACATCCTGACATTGCCTGCCAGGGATAATTAGGATTTGTAGGTATCTTAATCTGAGCTCTCTTTTCCATGTGAGTCCTTGCTGCTAAGCCTGATGCACATTATGAGTGTGCATGGATGGGGTGTGAGGGAGCACACCAGGTTTTTCTGGCTTGGTCAGCTCAACAGGTTTAGGTTCACTAAAAACTACTGGGCTTTCCTGCAACCTGTCACCACCCCAGTACCTCCCTGTGATGGCCTGAAGAATATATGGTCCTCAGGAATAACTGAGCTGTGGACTTGTCAAAGAGACAAGGGTGGGTCCGTAGAAATGACTGGGTGAAGGAAAGAACCCAAACTGTGGAAGTTCTCACACTATTTAATGCCATAAATAACAAGCAGATTTCTAGTGTAGGGCAAGAGCAGAAAGGTGGAGAGTTGCATGACAAGTAAGTTCCAAATGTGCAACATTAATGAGTTGGGGAACCTGAATTAGGAAATAAAACTGAAGCTTAGAAGAAAACAAGAAGTAGAATTCCTTGACCATAATATGGTGGGGTTTGTTTGTTTGTTTTTATTTTTATTTTTTTTGGTGCACAGGCTAAAAATAAGTGCCATCTGGGATTTTAGAGCCTCTGAAATATTGTGAACGTTCTCAGGAAACAAATACACAGTCTTATGGAAAAGAGCTCATGCACAGGCTCTATTTTAAAGAAATCTCATCACCACTGCCCTTAACCTTCAGTTACTGCACAAATCCAGCCCATCCAGAGAGCATCGGGAGTAGGGGAAGCTCAGCACCATTTGGAACCACCTGGGGGATCCTGCAGGACTGGCTGGGCTGGGCCATAGGGACACTGGAGTGGGGAGGGTCTTGGCGGGGAGGCCCAGGGGTGGCATGGGCAGAACCACCACCAACACCACGCTCATCCTCTGCTCCTCACAGCCTTGGCAGTGCCAAGGCAGAGGACACTCCTCTTCTCTTTGAAGCCCTGCACCTTAGGCTGCTTCACATGGCTACTGTCATTAAGTTGGTTTTGTTGCACTCTCCCTGACGTCTGTAGCTGCACAGCCTGTCATTTTGCTATATGAAATGTTCTTAGTTCCATTGCTGACAAAATTCAGCAGCTGCTGAAGGAAAAATTGGAAGTGCTACCAGTTAGAATAGCACAAGGCTCTTTGGATGTGCTCTGGATGTTTTCAGAAACTAAACTGCAACATTACATCACAAGAGACAACCTACTTTCTTCTGTTGTGAAATAACACCTCACTGATAGCTCAGAGAAGGGACTGAACATCTCATGAGGTTTCCCTGCTCAGAGTGATCCAATTCTCCATCGTTCAGAGCAAAGGAAGGCTCTAATTTCAGACAATATTTTATTACTATCCTATCTGACAGGCATTATCATAACTGCAAATCAGCTGCTTTCAGTGCAGCAGGAGTCCTAGAATGTTAGGGTTTGAAAGGGACCTCTAGAGATCATGGAGTTTTGCTGGGAAGGAAAACTTGAAATTAAACCCAGGCTAAACAGATGACTTGGATAGGCACAGTATTCCTTCAAGGTTTCTAAGCAATTTACCTGACTCTTTCATTGATTAAATTATGATGGCTTTGACTAGTCTGTGTGCAAACAATTAATTTAATCCTATTCTTTTTCATATGAGTATATCTGAGTATATAATTTACACTCTGCTGAGTAGCAGCTTCCACTCCTGCTGGACATTATACAGATCCCAAGTGCAAGATTGGCTGCTGGAATCTAACATTTTTTTTTTGTTTGAGCTGTTAGGTGGTATTAGGAAGCAGATAAAAGGCCCATAGGTTTCCTCTATGACATATATCATATATCATGCTTAGAGGGGAAAGAATAATAAAATTGGAGATACCTGAAGCTGATTGATAAAATGATACAGGACCAATTTATACACATAAATACATATATATAAACATATACATACAGGCCCTATGTTGTTTGGGGTTTAGCTATATGTATATATGTGTACATATGTGTACATATATATATATATGTACATATTTATGTGTATGTGTGCATGTGTACACGATGCACATATGTATTTTTTCTACTGAAGCTGTTCAGTAGGTGCTTTTGCAGCATCCCCCCCTGTGGAACTGGGAGAGGTTGGCAGAGTGCCTGGCTAAGGAAGCTGGACCTCTGTGGTGTGGCTCCAGCCTGCAGCTGGGCAGCTGCAAGCAGAAGTGGGTCAAGCCCCATCTGTTTGATTTGGCCTCTATGAGTCATGCCCTGAGCTGCAGCATCTGAAGGGTCAGCAGTGTCTGTTTCCAAAAAGCTCATCTAGATGTCTCCTTGGGAGACAGGTGTCTTTTCCAGCCAGGGGAGAGCAGTGAGCACTCTGACACAACAATTCCTGACCTATCTTAGGGGGAAATGACTCATTTTCTAAAAGTATGTGCTTCTCACCAATAAATAAATGGGAAGTGAGGGCGACTAGCTCAAGTGGTGACTACTTAACACTTACATTGGATTTGTCTACATTTAATCAGATGATGGAGAAGTCTGTGTGTTCCCCAAACAACCATGGGTTTTCTGCAGAGGTGTGTCTTGAGAGAACAGTATTCTTGTTTTGGGGGTGCAAAACAGATACAGCCAGCCTGACCATTTCATCTCTGCATCCACAGAATCACATCATTTTAACTAGAAATGAAGCATTTTATGTTTAATTTTATTCTTCATTCACATGCATAATCCACTGGTAGACAGATTCTCCTAATCCTCTTGTCAGCGAGGGCTTTGTGGGGTTTATGTTCTCTAAGATGATATATCCTAGCAACACCAGAATTATACTAACTGCAGTGAAACATGGAAGATTCAGGAATGTCCAGGATATTGGACATTTGCTGTCATCTGATTAATGCAGATGCTCTCAGTGAGCTTTCAAACAGCCCAGCTGCCCAAAGATGCATACTAGCAGTGCCATGATCAAGTGAGAAACCATTCCTTACAGTCATGTTTTCAGATCTCTAAAATCCTCTTTAATGTTATGTTAATTGGTAGAGACACTGTAATGTACTTACATAGGAAACTTCCAAAGTCAGAGGGAGGGCATGTGAGTAGCTAACAGGGAGAGATGGCACTGCTTCTATTTCTCTGAAGGTTGAAGAGATGCTCCACTCTCCCATGCTGGTTTCTGAGTATCTCTTGACATGTGAGCTCACAAAGGAAGTTTTCATTTCAATAACATCACTTTCCTCATTTTTTTTCCCTTTGATCTGTTTTTTATTGAAAATTTAAAAAAAATAAAAGAAAAACCAAACAGAGTCTCACTGAAAAACGTTCCATGCTTCTGAGTCTATATTTCCTTGAGATCTGTAAGACATGCAGGCTGAGTTCACACAACATTCCCTATGTAATCCTCCAACCCCTGTATCATACCTTCTTGTTAGGAGTCTCAAGCTGAAATAAATTCACTTTTATAAAAGGCCATCTGAGAAATTCCCCAGATCAATGTAACTGTTCTCCAGCAGATGATTAACTCCCAAATTTCAGAATGCTAAGGATCTATGCATCTAATAAAACCGTTTTCTCAATAACATACTGACATATCTGCAACATTACTGGACCACATGCACAGCACATAGAGGAGCTTCCTGGTCAGCAGCATGGAAAAATGATGGATGTAATGACTCTGTCAATTACTTGTTCTTTATCAGAAAATTCTTACTAAACTTAGCTTTCTAATTTATCACTGCCATCACAATACTTGGCATTTTGCCATTACTTGGAATGTTTAGATTCTGAGAAAATCAGAGCTTTTGTTTAAAACTATTTTAAAAGGCTTGAACCATTATGCAAGAAGATGTGAAAATGCAAATTAAATAGACCCTAAAGGCTCAGAAACCAGAAGGCAAATTGAAAGAACTTGGCATTTATGTAAGAACTGCACCAAACCCCAAAGCAAAACAAAAACCAACCAACAAAACAAAAGAACAAAACAACAGCATCAATGATAACAAAATCCCTAAACAAATAAAAACCTTCCATGGTTTTCAAGCCACTTTCCTACTACTCAAGGATCTGACATGTGTGATTTAAAATCCCAAGCCTGATAATTTTGCTGAACATAAAAAACTTCTCAGAAGTTGAAGTGACCCACTCCTGGTCACAGAATTATGCTTTTTTCCAACTCCTCACCTCTTGCTCCCTTCTCTTTCCTGACAGAGTGAAATGCTGAGTGTTCAAACCACTCCTAACAATTTCCCATTTGTTCTGCACTTGTTCCTTTGTTTCTACTGTCATTTATTTGGACTTCTCCCTAGGATGTAGCTGAAAAGAAACAGCCAGTTGAGAATGATGCTAAAGCAACCCAAAAGGGGAAGGGATGCCACCAGCCCAGAGATCCTGGGAAGCTTCTGCAGCAACTGCCAGGGATCCCCAGTGCCCTTACAAACATCTCCCTCCTTGCCACAGCAGCTGCCTCCTCTCTCCTTGCACTACCACCTGCCCCACTGGGCTCCAAGGACAAGGTAGGCAGCACCCTGCTGGCCCCTCCAGGCTGCTGGATGGGTCAGAGAGTTGGGAAGAAGGGCTAGGGCATTGAAGACCCTCCTGGGAGTCAGTGCTAGGGCAGCTGTCCTTCTTGTGTTGCCATTTCTGGATGCAATGCACCAATAAATATTTTCTTGGCTTTCCAAGGGAGTGGCTTTGGCCATATCAGTGTCCCTTTCTGTGACCAGTCAAACTGCACCAGCAAAGAAATGTTCAGGAAGGTGGGAAGAGGTGCTGGCCCTGCGTGACAAGTTGTCCCACCCTTGGTGCTGCCAGGATAATAATTTGATAGATGCTATGAATTTAATTGCTATGGCACTGCATTGGCTTCTTAAAGCCTTTGCTGCAAGTTTTACAGCAGTGCTCCTGCCAGCACTTGCTTATCACCAAAATGCTGCTTTCCTCTGATTTTCTGCTTTTCAAAGGAAGGCAAGAATGTCCTGCTGTGAGTGGGAGCAGGCATGAAAAGCCCCAGATTACTTCCTGAAATTAGGTTTGAGGACAAAACAAGATCTGACTACTCATTATGATGGAGCTGGCTTCTTAGCAGAAGATTTCCACAACTGAGCATACAAAGTGCACTCTGTAAGGTCAAGGTGAAGGTGGTCTGAAAGTGGTACTTCTTAAAAGCACATCCCCACTGCTCCAGACAAAGTCCAGCTCAAATAAATATCATGAATGCAGCAGTCAGTGCTCAGGGGGATTGGAAATGCACATTCATCTTCTGTTTGAATGGAAGTCCACTGCTATTTCCATTTCAGCACTTGAAAAGCATCTGAGTTACTCCCTGGTATATTCAGGGCAGGACACTGGAGATCTAAAAAAAAACCAAACCAAACCAAAACACTTGATAAGTGCTTCTATGGTTATTGCCCATAATGGCAAAAAATATTCAATCATCTCTCCAAACCTCTAGCTGAGATGAATTGTACAGTGCTGCTGTGTCCTCAGCTCAGCCCCTCACTCTCACTCTGCTCAGAGGAGGTGGCTCTAAGCAACCCTACCTGCTTTGTGCAGATATGGAAGATCTTGTATATTTGGGTAAGAATCTCCTAATCTGTATTGTGCTATTATTATGATTTTTTCTCCCCAGGGTCTTTTCCTGAAAGCAGGCTGTTATTTAGCTGCTGATCACCACACCAAGAGGCATCTTACTTCAGTGGTAGAAAGTTTTCTGCCTGAGTATTGAGCAGAGTATCTTGAAATCTCTGGAAGTCAAAGGCACCAACCAGCTACAGTGTTATTTTCTAACTAAAATGCTTGAAAGGAACTAAAATATCATCCCTCTCTGCACTGCAGATCTAGTTAATATTCCTCCCTTATCTGCAAGCAGAACTTCTACTGACATTAATTGGAGCTTTATATGCAAAATCCAGTAAATAGCAGAGTCCTCAATGCAAGCAGAAGAAGAAGAAAACAAAGCAATGTCAAAAAAACCTTGCATGATAGGCACCTAAGATCAGGGGTCACCACTGAAAACTTTGGATGTAGCTTCCCACACTCTTTTCTTCCTGTGACTAGGGTTTGCAGCACCATGTGGATAAATTCATGGAAAGCAATTTGAATGGTTGGTTCATCCAGATGTAATTGAGCATCACATAATGGCTGGTGAATACACAAGCTTATCCTCATAGAAGGTCCCCTCAGATGAGAGTTTTGAATGAATGCCTGATGCTCAAACAAGCATCCTGTGTGGTTTTGCTTGTGTTGACTCATGGTCTAGCCAAGCATGCACATATATGGAGAAAGATGTCAGGTCATAGCAACAGCAGCAGCAGCAGCACACAACCAGGGTGACTGTTTTGTGTAAAAATAGCAGGAAAAAATTACTCCACTTGCAGGCAAGTGAATCAGAAGCTGTGTGTGAGAGGGATGGGGAACTGCCCATGCTGACATTTCATGCAGGAGCTGCTCTGAGGACCTTTGGGCTGCAGTGCAGGAGGGCCTCCAAAGCACTAATGAGTTCCTGGAGGCAGCTCTGCAGTTGCCAGCTGTTGAACACCTCTGATCTGTTGAAGCAAACTCCTCTGAAATGCAGACAGGCTCTGTGTCAGTCTTGGCAGAAGATAAGAGGTGTTCTGGTAGGTGCATGAGCGAGGAGCACCAAAAACCTTCCCTTAAATGGCAGTCCTGGCCTCCTCTCTCACCCTGAGCTGGAAGGAGCAAGGCTGTTATTCCTGAGCCCTCAGCAGCATGCATGCTTGGTAGGGGGAGGAAGAGTGATGTTTATTCTTGTAGCAGATTGCCACAGGGTCATTTTCTCTCTCTGCACTTTACCAAGCCTTAGACTTTGCCCTCAAAAGCCATCAACCCTTCCTGGTGGACCCCTGCTTGCCTTGAAATCCATCAGCCCTTCCTTGGCCCTGCTTGTCAATTGCCAGAGTGAGGGTGGGCATCTGCTGTCCCTATCTCTGTTGCCCCAACTCTGCCACGTAGTGGTTTCTGCTGGGCTTGTGTGCAGAGGAAGATGGGCTCCAGCTGGGCTAACAGGCTGAACCACAGCAGACCTGAAGGAGAACTACACTATGGAGAACCACCACCATGATTCAGATGCAGCCTGGGTATACCAGGGCTATTTTTGAGATGTCATGTCCTTCCCTGAGTTGGAAGAGTCACAGTAATGCAGTTACAACCATTTGCAATGCATGTTTTGCTCTGGTTGGTTGCATTTTGCCTTCATCCTTTTTAGTGATGTATCTAAACCATGACATCTGCAGAGCTGATCCTTTCTGATAAATGAGCACTGCTGTAGTCATGGTGGCCTGTTGCCAAGAAAACTGCCTGGAAGCTTTTCAGTATCTCCTGCCTCCATCCCAGCAGCCAGCACAGCCCTAATCTGATCAGGGAAGCAGGTTCTGCAACTGTGGGGCAATAAGGACATGCCTGAAGTGCTTGTGTGCTTGTCCAGGAAACCCCATGATTGTGATCATGTCTGTCCTTCTTTATTTGGGGGGAAAAAAAAGAAAGAGGGAGAGAAATCCTACTTTTTTTTTGGTTGTTAGTTTCATAAGATTGCTCCTATGCCCCCAGGGGTGAAAGAAGCAACTTATTTTTTTCTTTTTCTGGGATAAGAAGGTAGGCAGGAATGTTCTTCAGAGGGACAGACAGAGTTGGGATTTCCCTAACCAGACCAGTCTTGTTCAGCCTGGGCTAGATAAAAGTTTGCTTTGAAATTACTTGGAAAGCTATGGAAAAATCCAACTTTCTACAGGAAAAACTCCCATCAGCTTCAGACAGAGTTTTGCTTAAATGGAGCCACCAGGATATGGTCCAAAGATGATGAAAGTTGTATACAAATGATTTATACAGCAGCTGTGAGACATGGAGTGGCTTTCTTCTACCCTGGACAGGCACAGTAGCTGCACAGCAGGACACAAAGACCCACAGCTCCCTGACCTATGTGACAGATTGTGCTAAAATGACTGCTGCAATTATTGTGCCTCTCGTGGGAATGTAACTGAACTGGAAAAGCCAGATCAAAATCTGCCAGCACCAAGGAGCCATGAGCCTCTGGGAGCAAGCAACATGGGGAGAAGCAGCTTGGGAGGGAGTGTACAGCCTATGGAGGATAAGAGAAGGGGGAGAAGGGAAGTGTCCTGATTCCAGTGCATACTCTGGGGGCAAACCTGGCCTCTGTGCAGCTCCATATGTCAGCTCTGAGCTGCAGAGCTGTGGAGAAGATACTGATTGGGTGCTCTGGCCCCTGGCATCACCCCATTGAAGTCTGTGCCAGTACTGACTGGCTCTGAAAGGTCCCTGGGGGGAGTCACACACCTCACACCTTGCTATGGGACATCTGTGGTGTCCTAGTACATACAAGTCCCACACCATTGCCTTGGTGAACACCACAGCTCTTCCCAACAATGCACAGTAAAAGGCAACTTTTCTGTCTGATCCAAAGCCACACAGTGCTAATACTCAATGGAGGGGGAGATAGAATGTTTAAATAACTCTGAGGATCACTTAGTGTCATAAGTGGTCCTTGCTACTCCCCTTCATCACCTTGTTTAGGAAGGAGATGAGCCAAAAATTCCTCTTAGATGCTTTCTTTAGCTTGGAAGGGGGATCATCTGACTGTGGCAGTGTGGTTGCCCTCTTCCTTCACCAGCCCTAGGGTGGAGGGTGCAAAGCCCCAGGAGCTCTGGGGATGAGCTGGGTGACATGGGTTTGATGGAATGTAAAGTTTATGTTTGGGTAAAAATATTGCATAGAATTGGTGGCTGTGTGGGAGTCACTACCAGGGCTGGGTCTGGGACAGAGGAAGTGGGAAGCACAGGATGGTGGGAGAGTGGATTGGGGAGGGTTTGGAGAGAAGAGCAGGTATTTGGACAAGTGTATAATGTGACCAAGAAAGCAATCTCCTTCATCAGTAGATGTGATAGGCTTAAGAGTCAAGGGCAAGAGGTTTTCTTGCAATTTCATCTGATTGCTTAAGACAGGCAACATAAGTGTAAGGTGGGGAGGAGTAATCTGGGAAGGACAAAAGACACCCACATGAGATGAAAACCAGGTTGTCCTCTAAAGACAATTGGCTCTCACTAGACATTGGCAGCTGAAGAAGGGAGAAAATCCAGCAAGAGAAAAAACTGCAAAGGGTGAAAGATGTAGGATGCCAGGTGGCACTGGAAGCTATGAATAAAGAATAAAAAATAAATAAATACTAGGACCTTTCTAATGGGCAGCAGGTGTAAGGAGGTTGTTTCAGGGTGTATTTCATGTTCTCACAATAGTCATTATTGGGCCCTTTATGCAAGCAGGGAAACCTTGAAGCTCTGTCTACCCTGCTAGGCAAAGCTAAAGGGATGGTGAAAGCTGGAGACATAGAGAATTGGGATGAAGCAGATGGCAGCATGTAAAATGAGATCATCTGTGTCTTACAAGTGCCTTATTTTCTCCTTTGCTTATAGACATGTCACTTCAGATATAGACATCTCTCCATAAAAAACAATCTCATGGGCAATCCATCCATATGGTGCATGCAGCAGGCAGAGAAAGTGGGGAGCAAGTGCAATGAGGAGAGAGGTCACTTGGGGACTGGTTCAATAAAGGACCCAAATGCTTGACCAGCTTTTAAAGAAAGCAGCACCTCCTTTACATTTCGTGTGGAAGGCCACTGCAAAATCTCATGCCAGCAGCAATGCAAGGAGGAATTCCATCCCCAGCTTCACAGGAGACTCTGGGAGTCCAACCTTTGCATTCTGATCCTGTTCTGCACCAATATCCCAATTTTCACTTTATGTGTCTTTTCCAAATAGAAGAGAATATGTTTCTGCAGCAGCTTGCAAAATTTAGGGGTTCTCAGCAAGCAAAGCTTAATTTGTACTGAGCTAAAATTAGGTTAGATTAGTTCTATGCTGTTTTGCCACTTAATGAATATAAATAAAGACACAATTTCTTGATCTGTAGCTCATATGCAGCTAACAGTAAGAAGGAAAAGGGAGCTCTTGGTGAGTGAACTTTAGGAATATTTTAGTGCAAAATAAGACAGTCTCCAAACACCAGTTTTAAAAGAAGGAGTTGGACAATAATTGTCTTTTTAACTTATGAACTCACATTCCTTTATATAATTTTTAATTGTATCTCATAGACTGAAATATGTTTTCAGTGGCCTCTAGACTTGCATCTTTAATGGTGGAACTTTTGAAGGTAAAGAAATAATCATGAACAATGCAGACTGTCAGGAAGGTGCCTTTCATTGGGTGAGCTGGGACATGACCTGTTGTAACCAGTAGACCCCTCTGCTAAAATATTATAGATCCAGTTTATTTTCATCTATAGTAATGTAAATTCACAGAGATCATCAATGGAGTTCAGTTAGTGGAAGTGAGTGAGAACTGAGCCCTTTAGGTATCCTGTATCTAGATAATCCTTTTATCTGACAGAAGCATAATATCATGGCACATTCTCACTTTTCCTGTGTTTGTTGAGCAGATGATAAAATGTTCCCATAGCAGCCTGCAAAATTTAGGTATGAACCCTTGATTCAGCTTCAGCTGTGACTGAAGTTGTTTCAACATGGGCATGTAATGATTTAATAAGCAGATCAGAACATCTCAGCTTGAGGAATTAACTTGTGGTTGGCCTTAGAGAGGAAGGGCAAGGGGCAAAAAAAAGACAAAATGATCTGTCATACCACATCATTCTTCACTGAACCACTACTTAGAACAAATATATAGGTGTGAGTTTTCAGTCCTGGTTCAAAAAAAGAATTAATTAAAAAATAATCAGGTTCAAATGCAGCTTGAGAAAAGCTCAAGCTATTTTTTGTTGTTCTGTTTTTGTTCAAGCTACAGGCTCAAGTTTCTCAGTTCTGAGATGTTATTGCTATGCAATATATAAATTATATATAATACAGAAATGTATATTTATGTATACCAAACAGTGCAAAAATGTTCTCTTTTTGGGGAGTGCCAAGACATTACAAGGAACCACCTTTGATTGCCCAGCTAATGCATTGCCTACGAGGGACATCTTGCTGCTGGAAGTGGTCTCAGTGCTTGGACATGGAAACATCCTGGAATTTGGCAAGAAGTCCTCTGGTTGGAGATCCCTGACCTTGAAGTCTGACCTCCATGCATCACTGCTCAACCCCTCCAGCCTCACTGAGCACTATGGAAGTTGTCCCAGGGTCACTTCTGCAACAGGCAGGAGGCCCTGGGGAAAAGCTGGAGCTGCTGGCTGACAGCAGCTCCCATGTAACTGCAAACCTCCCAGAGTTTAATGTCTCCAGAAAACAAAATAAATTGCTCTATTTTCTTCCTTTCTGCATGTTCAATAAAAACAAACAAACAAATAAACCAGAACAAACCCAAAACAAAGCAAAGTGTGAGCAAAGCTTGGAAAGCCTTTCATGGCCTGTCTGGGCATCCTCACTGCAGGGGAGGTGCTGCTTCCTTCTGTCTGCTAGCAAATATTTATGGGGCAGCATTAGCCAAAATTCAGCCAGCTGAAGCTATTCTAAGCAGGGTGATTTTTATTTGAACATAAAAAATGCTTGGAAAACTGAAACTAAACAGAAAACTAAGATTAGATATATCAGAAGTGATGATTGAGAATACAAATGGGTTACCAAGGGTTAAAATGAAACAGAAATAATTTCCTTATGGCACAAGAGTACACAGCAAACCAAGACAATGCAGAGTAAAGAATCAACTTCCCAGAAAACAATCTAAACAAAACATGGTACTGAATGGAAACTTACAGCTAAGGCACCTAATCAATCTTGCCTCTGCCCTCCTAGTGGGACTTGGCACTCCCTGTGCTTATGAATTATAAATACAGCAGTGTTTACTACAGATCAATGCCTTTGGTCCAAGAAACATTAAACCAGTTGTTAATCAAAACAGACTGTTCCTCTCTTTCTTTGTGTCCTGTATATGTAATGCTAAGTCAGACTGAAGCAGTTTTAATGATTTATTTGGAGATTTGAATGTGTTATAAAAATCCTGATTTTAAAATATCCCAAACTCTGCTGCTAAAACGAATCTGTCAGGGGGGCTACAAGTTATTCCAGACATGTTGGTCTCTCACATGGCATCAGTGCAAGTGGAGGTGCTAAGCTGGCAGGAGTTTTCTCATCCAGCCTGCTAGCAATTTGTTCTTTCCTAAACTATTTTTTTCTACCTTCTCCACCTGCCCAAAACACCCACTCTGGCTTCCTCACCTCAAAACTTAAAGTATTAAAAAAAAAAAAAGAAAAAAATAATTATGAAAATATTTTTAATTACTAAAAAAAAATTGCTAAATTTCAATCCATTTCCTTATGTGGCTCACTGCATGGCTGCATAGGTGACTCTGGAAGAATGAATAGGACTGAGTAAGCTGACACTGAAAGGGAAGTCACTTTTGTCACTGTAATGGCTCTGTTCCACACTGCAGCTAAAAGCAACCATTACAGGCTTTTAAGGTTGGAAGAGCTTTGTAATGGGCTGCCCAGGGAGGTTGTGGAGTCTCCTGCTCTGGAGACATTCCAGCCCCACCTGGATCCCTTCCTGGGTGACTTGGTCTAGGTGCCCCTGCTCTGCTCTTGTCTACCTGAGGGTTGAACTTTGCTGTTCTTCCTCCTCATGAGCCATCACGTGAGCATTCAAGAGGCTGTAGATGAGGAGTGATTTAGGAAAACATAATTTCAATTCCAGCCACCCCTAGTATTGCTATCCCTACAATAGTACATGTAAAGATGAAGGTGGGCAAGACTCTTCCTCATAACATGTCATTTGTTTCTCACTCCTGTAGATGCTGCCTGAGCCTCCTGATCCCCAGAGGACAGGAGGTGCCCCATGGCTCAGGCCCAGCTCTGCAGAGGGCAAAGCATCCTGCATTCCTCATAGATGACTTGCATTACAACACCCAAAAGGTAATAAAACTTCAATCTGTTGTCACACATTGGAGACATGCAGGGTTGGCACACTTTTGGTGTGAGAAAGAGAAAGAATATGAGAGCTGCATGCACCTGCAAGGTGTAGAGAGGCAAGACTTGAAGTTGCTCTGCTCCTTTCTGGCAGTATTGGATTCATGTGGTTTGTGGCAAATTTTCCACAGATTCATTGTAGTGTAGTGGAATCACACCAAAATTTCTACTCCATGACTAAGCCCTTTCATTATCTACATTTATATTTTCCTTCCTTAAAGTTATTTACTGCTTGTATCTGATCCTAGTGAGGAAGTGTTTTATGTGCCTTGCATCTTTGCTGTGTTTAAGGTTTTGAAGATCCATGATCTACTGGAACTATTTCTTCTAGAATGCCTTTAGAATGAGTTTCAAGCTTATCTTTTTGTTCAGTATGGACATCATCACAAAAAGCAAGTTGATGGATGTATTGGACCTTGAAAATTGTGCTGAGAAATAATAAAAATAACCCTATTATGGCTTTTCTCCATCTTACAGGCTGCCATACAAAAAATGAGGGAATAACATTCTTTATTACTAAGGGTTATTGAACCACTGTTATATTTATATAGACAGGAATATGGAAATTATGTTTTACATCTCAGAGCTGGAAGCAGTATTGTTGATTCTAGCAGCCAACAGCATCAGCATTATTTTCTCTATTTCTTGCTTGAGTCTACCCCACATTTCCATTGGAGGGAAAAAATTGGGTCTTTTTCTGAAAGCACCTGACAGCCAGTACTTCAAGGACATTTTTATCAGTAAGAACATGTAAACAAGAGCATAATCAGTCACACCTCAGAACTTTGCATTAACAACACTAATTAAAAATGTATATATCCAACCATCCAAAGGATGATAGAAGATGACTGCTTTTAAACAGACTAATTTCTGTCATCATTTTCAAATTCTAACACATTCAGCATGCACATAATCCAGCTTTGCAAGGTGCTGAACATTGGAACATCTATTTCTATTATATCTTTTAAACTGCCCCTTTGGAAACAAATGGGTTCTAAGTCATTTTCATTGAGAAATTAAATGCTGTGTTCTTGTCTCTGTTAAAAATTAACAAGAGTTTATCAGCACGCAGGCTCACATTTCTATTGTTCTGAATCTATCTGTATCCATAATCTACATTACTGATAAAAGACCCAGACAGTGGAATTAAATATTATGGAAATACAAATGCTAAACATCGTTTCCACATGTTTTGGCAGTAATGACTCAGAGCTAAAGTGTTATCTCTAGATGCCTCCCTGCTGTTCTGCTGTGTTAAAAATCCTATTTTCTTGACCTCTCTTTTCTTCAGAAGGTGTTCAGCTCACAGATGTCTACTCTGCTGGGACCAGTGGGACATCACCTGCAGGAGCTCTGGAGGTGGATATGTCATGAGAAAGGAATTATTGCAGGGAGTGATGTCGTGGATTATGTCTTTGAGTGACTGGGGTAGCCAAGTAGTAGAAGAGCATTACAGGCTACTGGTGAACAGTAGCTCTGCAAGGGGGCTGATAAACACATTTGGCAAAACAGGGGATTGCTACAGACTTGGCTCCAATTATTTGGTTGTTTTGTTTTGTTTGTTTCAAACTAGACACTTGCCCTTTGCTAATAGCTGCAGATTGAATGGTTCCCTAAAATTTTGCCTAAAAATGATTGCTCTGGGACTACAAAAAGCACAACTCTCTTCAAATTAGTATTGCTCAGGTACACTTGGTATACCTCCTTACTTACTTAGTCTCATCTTTCATATCAAGGTTTGCCAAGAATCTTAGTGCAACATGAGATCCTGAGTGCAACTGCTGTATGGTTTAGCTTTCATCATCCTGCTATGACCCACTTTTGGAGCATATGCCTAACTGCATTCAGAGCCATAAGTGCAATGCAGATGCACTCAACTGACCTTGAATGGAAGTGCTAAGAATAGCTGAGGTGTCTGCAATCACCCAGCCCAAGCCAAAGAACTTTGATCCTTGAATGAGACTGTGGATCCTACTCAGTGGTCTCAATAGAAGTGGACAGGGAAGAGTTTTCTTCTTCCATAATGGGGAGAAATTACTTTCTAACATACCTACATCAATGTAAGATGTTCATCAACACAGGACACCTCCTCACTGATGATGTGTGAGGTAGGGCTCAATCTCTTGCTGAACACAGTAGAGTACTATTGTTCCAAGCTGAATTATTCAGCCACCTTGGTCCAGTTGTCCTGAGGCAGCCTGAATTGCAATTTTTCTTCTTGCCAAAATCCCGTTTTTTCTTTCCCAAGGAAAAGATTTTGGTTTTGACAAATTGACACATGTTCATAAGAGTTTTCTTCCCAAACATTCCTGAAGCTGAGCACTCTCAAACCCTGCCAGTCTACATGAAAATTCAGTATCAGGATGCCACAAACTGCATATGGTTTAAGGGAAGCTGCTCACTGCAACATTAGTGGGACATCCTAGAGATGAGTTCTGCCATTAATTCAGCTTGTATTCATTTCAGCAGTAGGTCTGCACTTTATTGATGCTATTAGCTCTCAGAGATTCCCCAGAACTTTCAGTCAAGTGTCCATGTAAATGTAGTGGAAAATAGAAGTAAAACAAATCCCTTGCATACTTAATAAAAAATTTATAGAAAATCTAAAAATAAAAGATTTATATTAACAATGACACTGTCTATTGTTATTTGTCCAATGCTTTCCATGGTGAGCTCCTGTTCTCTCTTGCTTATAACTTTGCCAAATGGTAACAATTGGGAATAAAAATTTCCCTGCTGGGCATCCGCTCATTTAGCTGAAATTTAAGTGTATAAATAAAATAGTTCAATCACTTCCAAGAATGTGGCTAGAAAATATGTATTGTTTTGATGATGTTAATTTCTGTCTTTCATTTGGAAACTCTAGCTGGCCCCCATGTTTCATAGAAGGGACATGAAACTAACTGTAAATGACTTTTGTATATTTTGTATCTCTGGAAAAATGAACCCAAGTATGACCAAGTTATAGACCTTTTAGGGAAAAAAATGCAGTTAGCACATGCTTTGTAGATCTCTGCCACAGCTGCAAGCTAAATACCTTGGAGAGTCTTCTGAGCTGGACACCATTCCTTCTAGACTGTGTAATTGCAACTCTGGGTTTCATGGCCTTGGGTCCTGATTTTCCTTGGCCTCTCAGTGTCCTTCTTTTTCAGGCTGGTGGTAGAGAGGAGGGAGAAGTGGTTTGGTTTCAATATAGGAAAGATTGCAGCTAGAGCTTGGAGATGGGTGAGGAATTTTGAAGATGGGTAGAGGAAGGAAAGAATGGGATATCAGGAGAGTTTTGGGTTGGTCAAGAAAATGTAGGAGGCTGAGCAGAGAAGGAGCCAGGAATGGGAAGAGATGAGGCTGTGAGAGCTGGAGCAGAATAGGTTGAATTTGAGAAGGGTTGGGGACCTGCTGGTGCTGCCCATTGCTGGTGAAGGAAAAATCAGGAGGCAGGGAATGAGTATTTTCAGGAGTTTTAAAAAAAGGAAAAATAAATAGTTTTTCTGCTCTCCCTCCTCCTTCCCTAAGCATTATTTTAGGAGAATGTGATTTTCATGTTGCAAAATCAAATATTCAAAAGGTAGGAACTTCTGGAGTTAATTTAATCTCTGTGATTTTAATTTAGCTGTTGGATCAGGCTTTATCATACAATCTCTGTTCATAAAAAAAGAATTAATGTCTACGCTGGAAAACTGAAGTTGTCTTAGGGCCAGTGACCATGATATGATTGTGTTCAATATGGGCAAGTACTGCACAGTGGCCACCAATAGATTATGTGTATTGGTTATCCTGAAAATTAAATTTCTGATATTATTATAATCTGGTATATGTTGAGAAAAGTGCATGGGAAGAAAAATATAGGTAGAAAAATTTAAATAAGTATGGGAATTTATTTAAGAGAAAATGTTTCCTTTTTAAATGGAAAAATATCAATTTTCCCCCTTTGCCAAGGAGGGGGTAAACGTTAATGGTTCAGTGGCAGAAGGAAATAATCTATTGAAAAGACATAATTTCTGTAGTGAACACAAAAGAACTATCCATAGAAGTAAGAAATTGTTAAGTGTTTCAAATAGGTTAGTAAATATTTTATCAAATAATCTGCAAATGATAGCCAAGGATAATAAGACAGCATTTGATTATTAAGAACAAAAATGATGTTTGA
>VYZU01016487.1:0-41632 GCA_013401355.1 Ceyx cyanopectus | reverse complement strand
GAGCAGAAGATATTTGCATTCTGGTTGCAATCATCCTAACAATTTCCCAGCTTACTATGTTGGAAAAATCAATTGTGCCTTTGCAAGCATAGAGAATGCAGAATGTTTTGGGAAAAAAAAACCCCAAACAACAAAAAAACCCACAAGCAACAAAATGAAACAAAACACAAACAATAAAACCACAAACCCAAAACCAACCAACCAAAACAAACCAAAACTAAAATTGGCAAAGTGCTGGTTGCAATCTCTAATTTATCTTTCTACTTTTTCTGTAAAAACTATCTTTATTCCCTGACTGTCATTCAAAGGCTTGAATGTTTTCTCTGACCAGCACTTTCCTTCTTGCATTGTTTTTTTCTTCAGAGTATGAAAAATATTTGTTTCAATTTCTTTGCTAGCTGCTTTCATCCTTTCTAAACAGCAGTCTGTGATGCCATGAAACAGATAAAGNGTTGCAAAATCAAATATTCAAAAGGTAGGAACTTCTGGAGTTAATTTAATCTCTGTGATTTTAATTTAGCTGTTGGATCAGGCTTTATCATACAATCTCTGTTCATAAAAAAAGAATTAATGTCTACGCTGGAAAACTGAAGTTGTCTTAGGGCCAGTGACCATGATATGATTGTGTTCAATATGGGCAAGTACTGCACAGTGGCCACCAATAGATTATGTGTATTGGTTATCCTGAAAATTAAATTTCTGATATTATTATAATCTGGTATATGTTGAGAAAAGTGCATGGGAAGAAAAATATAGGTAGAAAAATTTAAATAAGTATGGGAATTTATTTAAGAGAAAATGTTTCCTTTTTAAATGGAAAAATATCAATTTTCCCCCTTTGCCAAGGAGGGGGTAAACGTTAATGGTTCAGTGGCAGAAGGAAATAATCTATTGAAAAGACATAATTTCTGTAGTGAACACAAAAGAACTATCCATAGAAGTAAGAAATTGTTAAGTGTTTCAAATAGGTTAGTAAATATTTTATCAAATAATCTGCAAATGATAGCCAAGGATAATAAGACAGCATTTGATTATTAAGAACAAAAATGATGTTTGAAACTCATCACTAGAAACAGCATCTAAAACTGATACCAGTGATGCAGAACAGGCAGAAATAGTTGTTAAAAAATAATTTATTCAGACTCAAACGAGATTTGTGCTTGCATGCTAGCAGAGTCATACACAACTTTCAAAGCATCAGCAATTAAAGATGTTCAGAAAACACCTTGGAATCAGAAATAAATTCCAGAAGAGCAAGAAAACACATAGTCTGTGCCAGAATTCAGAGGGTGTGACAAGGCAGTAATTATAGGCTTGTTAACTTGACATCAGTTGTAGGCAAAAGGGCAGAAAAATGACATAGGGCTTCAAAGGAACTGACATCTACACATATTATTATTACCCATCAAAATAGATGAATGAAAAGGAGTTATTGTAAAGCAAGCCTGATTCCATTCTTGAGGGATTTGTATAGTTGATTTAATACTGGATGATGTTCTGTTAAAAACATGAATGCTAAGCAATTTTCAGAGTTTTTATTGCAGATATGTTGCAAATGTGAGACACACCTGGTAATTAGCCTTTAAATACATGCTTGTCTTAAAGTCAAACCTTTATCTGGATAAATATCCATGGCCTGAACAAAGTCAATATGGATGTGAGGCACTAGGTAATTTGGAGATGCTGTGAAAGGTGCATTGTTGCTGTGAACAAGTGTCTACCATATATAAACATCTCCAACACAGCTCAGAAAAGGCATTATAAGTTTTCCAGGTATTTTTTCCACTTCCTGAACTCCAGTTTAAATAAACTGCAGTGACCAAAATCACTTGGCATGATCATGCACACAAAGAGGTGTGGAGCCATGTAACTTGTCACATAAGAGATGATGCTGCAGCAGGACTTGCTGGCCTGAAGGACAACTAAGTGGCCACAGATGAAAGGTGTGAGGAGTTTGCTGCTGGTTCCTGTGAGCTTGAGCTGTGCTGTATATACACACAGAAACACACAGAAAGGTGATGGATGACTTCAGAACAGAACTTGTGAAATGGTTTACAAAACATGCCTCTCTGAGGTGGACTATAATCACACAGAGGGGAATCTCATCAGAGCAGAAGATATTTGCATTCTGGTTGCAATCATCCTAACAATTTCCCAGCTTACTATGTTGGAAAAATCAATTGTGCCTTTGCAAGCATAGAGAATGCAGAATGTTTTGGGAAAAAAAAACCCCAAACAACAAAAAAACCCACAAGCAACAAAATGAAACAAAACACAAACAATAAAACCACAAACCCAAAACCAACCAACCAAAACAAACCAAAACTAAAATTGGCAAAGTGCTGGTTGCAATCTCTAATTTATCTTTCTACTTTTTCTGTAAAAACTATCTTTATTCCCTGACTGTCATTCAAAGGCTTGAATGTTTTCTCTGACCAGCACTTTCCTTCTTGCATTGTTTTTTTCTTCAGAGTATGAAAAATATTTGTTTCAATTTCTTTGCTAGCTGCTTTCATCCTTTCTAAACAGCAGTCTGTGATGCCATGAAACAGATAAAGGATATACCCTTGCTGTCTATATGTCAAAATGAATTCAGGAAAAAAGCAGCAGGATCCCTGAAAGTTGTTTGTTTTTCTCAGTGACTTCTGCTGTTTGTCTTTCATTTGTTAGAACCACTGAGGACTAGTAATCTGCATGACTGCTTGGGTGTTCTGTATAATAGCAGTGTTTATAGGCAGCACATGGAAAAAACATCCCTATTCTAACTGCTGCATGTACCATGGACTGTGCAGGCTGCTCTGTGTTTTCCATATTAACAGAGATGTGCAGATGACAGACTGGGGGGATGGGTGGAAAATTGCTTTTCCTTCCCCTTCTCTCCACGTATGCTTCTCTTAGCTCTGCCATTTCAGTGTTCAACTCCTATTGTTAAAAATAGAGTGTGAAGCATAAACGCTAAGAAAACACTTGAAGGCACAAGGTGAGGGAGGTGGCTCAAACAAAACGGGGGGAGAACAGAAATGGACATTCAGGGATGTGTCCTGAAATGGATGCATGTCAAGAATATAAGGACATGTGCTTTTACTGATAAATTCTATGTAAAAGTGAGCTCCCTCCACTCCCACCAGCTTCTGCAGCAAGGGAGGACCTCCTGGCACCCCCCAGGTGTGAGAAGTTGGTCAGAGTTTCTTCCCAAGAGGAATCTATTATTTCCATTGTGCTTCTTGTATTATGCTTCTTACTTCACTGTGTGCTTTCATTTGTCAAACATGCAAGCCTCTGTATATGGAATATGATTTGATATTTATAATGCAAGAGATTCTGGCCAGTAGCTGTTTTCTTTCACAGTGTAGTTTAATGAGGTCTTTGTTTGACGGGGATCTCCAGCATTTCTTGCTTTTCTGAAGATAAGTGGAACTTGCCCTCAACAACAGTTACTTTGGTATCTTCCTTGGCAAAGACTGAGATGCTTTAATATAATAATAGTTATAGTAGATGTGTTAGTGGTGTATGATGAAATATGCTGAGTCTTTGTTTTTCTCTCAAATAAACCATCAAGTGCTCTGTTTCTTGGTAGTTACCTCAAAATTATTGTTGTTGGGATGTTTAATGTGAATTGCTAAATGCCTTGATCTTTATGGAAGGGGTGAGAAATTATTGTTAACTTTGATCTTGACTCTGCTGTTCTTTTTTCAAGAGCTGTCCCATAGTACTTGCAGACAAATGGCAAATGTGGATTTAAGTTGCTTTTGAACAGACCAGGACCTGCAAGTCACTACCAGCTGTTCTAGCATCATGTATGAACTAGAAAAGATTTGAAGACTTCTCTCAAATATGTTTAGGTTGGTTTTTTTTTTTCTAAGTCATACAGCAAATATTTCTTGAAATAAAGAGAATACTGAGCATCCCCTTGCTAGTCCAGAACTTCCCTTGGCTGTGTACCAGGGCAACATTCCTCCATGGGCCAAAACTTGTCCATCTGTAACACACAGCTTCACTCCCATGAAAAGTGTTTGGGACTGATTAAAACTAAGGGTCCAACAACTTGCTCTTCAACAAGATGTTGTATATTGGCATCCCTGATGATGGCTGGGGACTGCTAGGACATCCAAGGAAGAGGTTACATTTTGTTAGTAAACAACTTGTTCTGATGGTGCTGTTACTGCAAATAACCCTTGCTTCAGTAGGTCTGGATGCCTGTTGGAAAGCAAAGATACCCTTTGGGGTGAACCACCAGGTTTCTCAAGAACTTATTTATACCAGAGATAGATATTATAAGATATATTATATATTATACATATAACTACAGGGTTATGTAGTTTGCAGGGAAAATATCTGGGCTGGCATTCAGGTAGAGCTCTTCTTTCATTTCCATTGCTGCTTCTGGACTTCACTTTCTCCTTATATACCACAACAGCTTAGCAGCAATAATTCCAATTATTATTCCAATTTTGAATTCTGTTTGGCCACAGTGTTTTTGCTGCTTTTAACAGGGACATGGAGCAGTCTACCTGTTCTCTTTCCCATAATCATGAACAAAGGTCTTACAAAATATTTTCTCTGTGCACTCCACCTAGAAATCAGGTTTTGACTGCTTGCATGATGTCTTCTACCTTCTTTCTGGATTTTGCAACAGGGTGAGGACTAATTTCTGTTTCAATTCCATGTGTCTGTGCTAATAGCCTGATGCAGGTAGGAAATCACATTTAGACAGTTTGTTTTTTTACAACCATCATATAAACTGTAGTATTTCAACAGCACACACTGGAGGCATTGTGAGACTGTCAAGAGTCTCTCTTTAAATGCTGCCTCACTGCTAGTGGCAGTAACCAGTTGTCTCCTCTATTTTTTATTACAAAACAGGATATTTCTTTCTCTGATGGCTCTTTCCCCTACCAGATGCTGTTTCAAATTTTTACAAAGGCAGATTCCTGCAAGACATTCCTTTCCCAGCTTAGGTATTTCTTTGTTCTACTGACCATGGTGCAAACAGCTACTGGTTCTTCCTGTTTCCAGAGTGCAGCTCCCACCCCAGTTATAATCCTCTGAATCTCTGATGAAGTTGTATTTCAGCAGTAGATTCAAATAGAAGTGTGGATGTAATTAGCTCTCTATCACTTAGCATGTTTCAAGGTCACCTGAGAAACCTGGAAGAAAACTCTGCCAGTTTACAAGTGCTAATAGTCTTTGAACTAAATTAATATGACAGGTATGGGCATGTTACTACATTGCCTTTAAACATTTAGTCAGCTCAAGTGATTCAAGGATACTCGGTTTCATTTTGGTTTTAGTTTACACTTAGATTTATTTTTATGACCTTTTAGCTGAAACTTAGGCTTTTGGTCATGATCTCTTGCAGCTTCTGTCCCCCTGCATCTGTGTCTGTACAGCAGCATTGCTCCCATGGCAGTGAACCTGGCCAATATGTTTAGTGCCTTTGGGGATCAATCTTGTGGCAATTGACCCACCACTCAGTGGGGGGGTGTCTCAGGACACAGTGAGGGAAGATGCTTTCCTGAGCTCCCAGTGCTTGCCACAATTAGTCACGGGGACTAAAAAGTGTTTCTTTGTCTATAGCACTTAAATATTTCTGCCCCCTTATATAATTAACTTGCTCAAGTCTATATGAGGCTGAACCTTGTGTGTCTTTAGATTAGTGACCGTGCTGCTTACCTGCTTTCTGAGTTTCTGAGTTTCCTCCTCAACTCCTGACTCCTATCAGTGAATTGCTCTCTTGTTCTCTCCCCCCTCCTTTTTTTTTTTTTCCTTAAGAATTCTGTCAGGCAGGTGCCATATAGATGGATTTTTCAGAGCTATTTTCTGATACAGCTTCCTCACTCTTCAATTTCTCCTCACCAGCCCTGCTGCAAGGAAGCTGCAGCTCATTGTCTTCTCTGTGTAGGCTACACATTCTGCTGCATGTGCTGTGAACCACTTAGGAGTGCTGAGAGCAGGTTCAGGAGTCTCTGCTTTCACTGAAAGGAGCATTTATTAATCTGTGCTATCTGAAGCTTCAGTCTGCATGCTTTGCTTCTTGGGATTCATCTAATAATTTTCCTTGTTGTGGTGCTGTTACTGTCATGCTACCAGAAATGGAGGAGGAAGGAACATGGTGCCCTGTTCATGAGAAAACTTATCAAACCTCACCAAAAGACAGGCCTGCTACCTTCCTGTAGAGAGCTGATGGTGGAAGATGAATTCTGCAGATATGCTGCCTGAATGTTTAGTTTTATCTGACTAGTTTCAAAATAAATTTCCATTATCTTGTTATTTAATTAGAGAGGAAATCTCCTGTGCAAAGTAATTGACTGAGTTATAAAACGTACAATATTTCAGACTTAGCTCTAAGTGTAAAAGAATATAGTACCTGGTTCATTAAATTAGCATTTAAAGAAATTATAAAATATAGGGGAAGCTTAGCAGTTGCTCTTCTTCACCGTTCACTCAACTTGAACTACTGCTCATCAACACTTTTACTTAAATCACTGAAAAGATGTAGCTATTAATCTGTTTTTTATGCTTTCTAGCAGCAATGCGTGCAAGCTGGAATTATCCAAACCATCCTGTAACTAGTGGAAATTTGTGGAAAAAAATATCTTTAAAACCCACCAAAAAGCTTTGTCAGAAGTAATGTGATATCTAGGCACAACTGTTGATTTAGTAACTGTTGATTACCTCTTCAGCTAGGGGCTTTTGCAAGGAATGGCGTCAAGAACTGAGCTCTGGTGCACCCAATTTTTTTTCTCAGAGTTGTAGGACACTGAATTTTTCATTATGAAACCCAAGATCTCCACATCGAACATGAAGAACTAGGAATTGTAGGTGTGAGGGGAGTTTGGACTGGTGTTTAAGGTCAGAGACTATATTTTAGATGCAGTATAAATGTACTTCTAATAATTTAATCTCCTTCTTACTCATGTAACCTTACCATCCCTGGAGATACTCAAGGTGAAGATGGACAAGGCTCTGAGCAGCCTGGTCTAGTTGAGGGGATCCCTACTCATTGCAGGGGGGCTGCACTAGATGTCCTTTGGAGGTCCCTTTCAGCCCTAACCATTCAATGATTCTATGATTCTATGATCTCTTTCCTTAATGTAAGGCAGCCTCTTTAGAAATGCTGCTGTGCTGCCTGCAACACCTCTGTGGTGACACAATGCATATAAAACTTAAATGAAAAATGCTGATACCGAGTGTATATTAATTATAAGGAGTAAGTTTTTAATGGCTATTATGATACTCTCATGTGAAAAGATCTTTTCTCTTTGTGACTGCTAAACTCCCTGTGATCTCTCCTCGTTTTCAGAAAGGGAGGGTTGCTTCCTTGTGGCAATTCTGTCTTCTTTGTCCCTGTAGTGCTCACAGAATCACAGATCACAGCATGTTAGGGGTTGGAAGGGACCTAGAAGATCATCTAGTCCAACCCCCCTGCCAGAGCAGGGGCACTTAGACCAAGTCACCCAGGAACAGATCCAGGTGGGGCTGGAATGTCTCCAGAGCAGGAGACTCCACAACCTCCCTGGGCAGCCCCTTCCAGGCTCTGCCACCCTCACTGGGAACAGGTTTTTCCTTGTGTTTCCCCTCAACCTCTTGTGCTCCAACTGACTCCCATTGCCTCTTGTCCTGTCACTGGACACATCCTGGGTGACTTGATCTAGGTGCCCCTGCTCTGGCAGGGGGGTTGGACTAGATGATCTTCTAGGTCCCTTCCAACCCCTGACACTCTGTGATTCTGTGAAGTCCCAGGAAAGCCTCCCGCAGGGCAGATGCTCCCCAGGGTCTATTTCAGTGGCAACAGCCACTGCAGCATTTAATATTCAAAGGAGGCCCTGCAGCACACTCAGGCTCATCCACATGCCAGCACCACAGCTTTGTGCCACCCAGCCACACACTGCCAAGCACCCGGCCCCTTGGGCACGCAAACAGCTGCCGGGAGAAGGGGACGAAGCAGGTCGTAGAATCATAGAATGTTTAGGGCTGGAAGGGACCTCCAAAGGTCATCTAGTGCAGCCCCCCTACAGTGAGCAAGGACACCCTTAACAGGTGGTGGGCAGACTTGACTTTGCCTTTAAAAGGGAAGGAGGTTGGTGTGGGGCAAAGCGAGACCGTGCTCAGCGATCCCTCCACACTCCGCTTGCCCTTGGCAGCGGGAGAGGCCGGGGGAGAACCGAGAGCAACCGCCAGGCGGCGCCACAACGCCCCCCCCACACCCACCCGCCTCACCCGTGGCAGCGCTGTGGAGGGGCGGGGCTGAGCCCGGGCATGCGCAGTGTTCGCGCCTCGCCCGGCCCGTTCGCCTCCGCCTCCTGCCTGAGCTGTCGCTCCCCCCTCTCCCTCACGGCGGCGGTGCCGCCACCACAGCCCGTGGGAGGAGGAGGAGGAGGAGGAAGGGAGCGAAGGAGCCGGGGCGAGTGGCCCTCTCGGGTATACCCTCAGCGGCCAGGAGGGCGAAGGGAAAGATGGCGACGTTGGGAGGCGAGTCGCAGCCTTTCCCCGCCGCTGCTCTGGCGGCGGCAACGGCCGGGGTGGGCGGCGGCGGCGGCGGGTCGCTGGGTTTGCAAGCGCCGTTGAACCGCGGTCTGGAGCGGGCTCTGGAGGAGGCTGCGCACTCCGGGGGGCTCAACCTGAGCGGTAGGAAGCTGAAGGAGTTCCCGCGCAGCGCTGCCGCCCTCAGCCACGACCTCTCCGACACGGTGCGGGCAGGTGAGGCCAGGCGAGGGAACCGGGAGCGCGGAGGGGAGGGGGCTGCCGCCGCCCGTGTCCGCTTGAGGGGGCGGGGAGGAGAGGGAGAAGGTGGGTTCCCCGGGATGAAATCGCCAGGGGAACCACCCTTCCCCTCCTCGCCTTCTCTGGTATCCTAATACCACTCAACCTCCCCCTGAGGAGGACTCTCGCTTCCCACCCTTTCGCTCAGCCTCCGTGGCATGAGGCATTCGCCCCCCCCTGGGCCTGTCCCCACAGGGAAACCGAGCCTGCTTCCAGCTCTCTGTGGATCCTATGTTTTCTTTATCCCCCCCCCCTCCCCACCGCCTTGGTGTATGAGGTAGGTGTTCGCTCCCATATGGCTTGGTCACACACCCTCTTTCCCCCTCCCCTCCGCATTTAGTGAGGCAGAACTGGCTCTCCCGTGGCATACTGGGGGAATTCTTGCCCACACCTGTCTTCTTCCCCCCCCCTTCTCTGGGGACTGTGCATCTCCGTGCCACCCTTCCCTGCCTGATGAGGTTTGAGGTGGCATCCAGCCCACCTTTGAATGGGATTCATGAGGAATGCATATGCTTGCCAGGTTGGATACTTGCTCATTCCATCCCACTGCATGTAGGTGGACCCACCTGGCATGGAGGGGATGAATGTCTGTATATAACCACATGAGAACACTCGGGCACTTCTGAAGATGTTGCCTGTTGGCACACCACATCTGAAGACATAGAAACACTTCTGCTCTGCAGCTACCACAGGGAACATGCTGCCTTTCACAAATACCACTTGTCTGACACTGGGGTTGACATCCACACTTGTATCTTTACAGTCACGTAGCCATAGTTCCAGCTCTGTAAGCAGTGCTATCTTCCAAGATAAATGTGGAGAGAAATCCCTGTCTCCACAAGCACTGGGCAGAGGGGAACACCATCTTTACAGAAATCTGCAGAGTGGACAGAGCTGACAACTCTGCAGGCAGGAGTGGTGGGGGGAGGTGTACCAGTCTGCATTTACTTTGCTTTCACACTCTCTTTCCACCATGAAAAAAACCACACTTGTTTCTCATCTGAGGAGGCAGACAACCACAGAGGATTATATCTGTTTTCCTGCCCCTATTTGTGACAGGTGTTGCAAGCTAATCCATTCTATATGTAGCATCTAGGTAGAACAGTATAAACCTGCACTGGAAGAATATATTAGTGTATTTATACTAATATATTAGTGTATTTTATTGTCCCACAAAACAGCAGGTGTTGTATCTTGTGTGCAGACATGATAATGTGAAACTACATTCTCAACTGCTCCTGCACATGATGGTATTTGCACCTTGTATGTGGAGATATGTGCTGACTGCATACTTGTATCTATCCCAGCTATAAGGACAGGGGAAGGTCTCTGGTGTGTGGTAGATGTCATATGTAATTGTTATTTAGCTCTGTCACTTGTTTGCTGTTGGATTTCACAGTGATCTGTATGAACACCTATATCAACATTTAAATAAATGAGAAATATGGAGGAAACTTGATGAATGAAACTGCTGTGAACTGGTAGCATGAATTGCCATGCTAACCATCAACAGACTCAGTAACAGATGTGATAGTGAAAGGGAAAAGGCAGGAGGGTGGAACTGTTTGCAGTTAGAAGAATTATTTTGAGCTTGTCTCCCCAAACAAGATGTTTTATCTCTTTTTGTTTTCAAAAGTTGTAGTCTAATGAAGACATGCAGTGATATGAGGTGATTAGTTTGGAAATCCAGAGTTAGCTTGTTTGGTTTGACTTAATATTGATCCAAACTGCTGGAAAAGGAAATTTTGTGCTCAGAAAAAAAAATTCCTTGCTTGTCAGTGATTCCATGTTAGTATTTGTATGTTCTATACAGGCATGAGCTGTATGTTGTATGTATAGGTACTACATGCTTGTGTGCTTTCCTGCAGCCCTTTTTTCATGATCCCCATCTATAGCTACTTTATATTTTAGTTTGTAGCAGCATGTTGTCAATGTTTAATGGGAGTTGTTTGCCCTGTGCCTTAAGTTGCATGTTGATATATTTCAGGAAAAGATCTGTGTTGGTTTTCTCTTGTTACATTACATAAGTAGGATATATAAACAGAAGAGATGCTTGGCTTAGGCCCAGCTTTCTGAAGCTCTTGGGGCAAACTCTTGATGGGAATTTTCTCTCTCGTTTCCTCTCCATAAATGTGCATGGTATAAAAACAGTGTTTCTTGCAGTACTTGGAATTTGTCCTTGCAATGAGTAAGGACATATTCCAATATACTTTTACTTTTGGATTTGATGTTCTGACATGTTGCTGAAGCCCTGAAGCTTTGGTGTTCAGGGATAGCCTTTCACTGTTAAAGGTTGTTTTTGCTAAAGAGGGCTGAAAAATCATGTCAGTCCTTGATTTGGAGAAGACTAGTCTGGGAAATTGAGTTTAGAGATCTGAGGAGCAGGGGATTTCCAGAAAACTGAGACCATGTCTTCATCTTGACAGTGTTTTTGGATACAGAAAATGATTGATTACAGCTCCTCACAAATAAAATATTACCAGGCCTGTTTTCTAGTCAAGTTCTGAGTGCTTCAGGTAGTTTGAAACACAGAAGTATTAAACTTTAAATTCTCTTTATGCATTTTTTTTCCCCTTAGTTCAGATTTTACATATCAATTGATGCACTTATGAAAGGGATGTAGCTTAGTTGCCTTTAATAGCTGGGACTGAATTGTTTGACTTTTCTAGTTCTAATTGCAGTTATATTCCATAGTAACTGTAGAGACTTCACTGTACTTGTCATTTTCTATTTGTGCAGCTTCTTGATGTGCTTTTTCTTCTCTGACTTTTTTGGCATTGAATACATTTTGCTTAATGAGACACTCTAGGATGTTTCTTCCTGAGGCTTTGAAAGTTTTGCTCACGACTCCTGTGACGTGGTTGGCTGAACTTTCAGGCAGTGTCTTTTCACACAGAAGGAGGTTTGCTTGGTGTGCTACTGTTAGAAGAAAAGAAAACCTCTACGTAAAATATCTTGGCTTTAGTCAGATGTTTTAAACCACATCAGTGTGGATGAATTGCAAAACCCAGTTCAAAAAGAATAAATGCTATTCTTATCACTTTTATTATAGGCTAGGTTGTGCAGAAGACAGTGGCACAGTAATCACATAGTTCTTAAGTAATTGTATGCAATTATATTCCTCAAAACCACTGGGAATGCTGGAAGCTTGTTAGATTATAAAAGAGGAAGGAAAAGCCCCAAAGCTGTTACTTCAATGTGTAACCATGGCTACCTGTATCACCTCAACCCCCTTCTGTAGGCTTTGGTGGTATTTCTGAAGACATATCCTCTGAAACCTTCCTGGTGAATACTTGTTTCATCCATTTCTATTGTGTGAGTTGGGTGCAGAAGGAAGATTTATCTGCTGCTGTGTGTGAGAAGCAAATGATTTTTTTTACCAGGTGTTCTATTGTTTAAAAGGAATATAAATGGAATATTTGAATGCTAGTTTGGACAGCATGAAATTCTGGAAAGAATATGTAATTAGTATTTGTACTTTAGAATGCTCACTAGACAACAGAACTCCTACCTGCTGCTTTTGAAGATGTTTATAAATGGACTGTACTCTCCAGATGATGAGGTGAAGACATCCTAGCCTGCCTGGCAGCATCTTTGACACAGTTGTTTGGGCTGTGTAACTGTGGATGCATTTTCAAGATGGTCCTAAAATCTCAGGAGTTTCAATTTTTAGTTTAGGGATAATGTAGCTAGAGTTTTGACATCAAAAGTGTTTCCCCTTGGCTCATGGAAAGGAAAAAAAAACCCAAACAAACACCACAAACCCCACAAATTTACAAGTTGTCTTCTGTCACAGTTAAGTCCAGAAATGCATTTAATTTACCCAACAGCTGGAAGTTCTTTCTGCCTATCTTTCTGAAATAATAATTTCTTGTTTTGGGGTTTGATTCTGGTCGAGGTGAAAAATGTTCCTTTTATTTTTNTATATATATATATTTTTTTAATAAGCAACTGTGTACATTAGATTAACATAATTTGTTCTCACTGATTTTTTTTTTTTCCATGTTCTTTATTAACTTAATCCTTCACTTCTGGGAATTCTTCTAATTACAGCAGTAGATGTGCAGTTGGTTCCATTTATTATAAATGCAGGTTGTACTAGGAAGTATGTCACAAATACAGAGTAGTTTGTGTTGAAAAAAAAAAGAATAAAATGCTGTTTATCTTTCATAGGCAGCCCCTTTCTACAGTCTTTGTTTATTTAAAGATTTCTAACCTTACTTATCATGTCTCTTACACAAATAATATCCTGAGTATATTAGGAGAGGGAGAGAGGAGTAAACAAACCTGTTTATTCTCACAAATTAATTGAATATTACCCTTAAGCCAGAAATTATGGGATATAACTTTTTTGAGATGACAGTATAATGTGTCTTTATATCAAGGCTAAAAAGTGAGGGTAAATCCAGTTAGTATTCATTATTACATATCTAACAGTACATAGACAATTTCAGGCTGTAACTCCATAATGTGGGCATTAACTTTTTTTTTTCTGATAAGCAGTGCTTTGTGAAAAGAGCTTTATCAAATATTTTTATTAGAAGCTTAGATATGCTTAGTAATTTATACCTGCAGAATACCCTTTAAAGCCCTTTGGTCCTTCTTTTTTTCCTTCTTTTTCTTCCCTAAGCCTGAGTGTGTCCTTGCTTGTGGATCATATAAACATCAAGGCTATTGACTCCTGTTGAAAAGAGTCTATTAGTTCTTTTGCTATATAGTCTTGTCAGTTGTGCTTTTGAAAGTTACCTCTTTTGTCTGAAGATTTATGCCCCCAGAGCTGAAATGCAGTCAGTGACTTTGCAGGTGCTGTTAGGGCTCTTCTCAGCACAAAATAAAGTGAATTAGCTCAGAGTGCCTTTTGTTGCCTGAAACAAATTAGATGTACTCAATTGCCTGGTTACTGTTGCAGATTGTGGCTTGAGCAGATTAATGGCTTTGCACCACTGAGTGTGTGTGTGTGTGTGTGTGTATGTGTGTGTGTATCTGTGTCCAGCTCTTTGCCCAGTCTATTTTTGTCTAGTTTTGTTTGTAGAGAAGCTTCAAAATCTAGTCTAGGTGAGATGACAACCAAAAAATCCCATGAAACCCCTCAGTTTCAGCAGGAATAATCTCAGTGGTTTATTGAACCTTTACCATTAAAGTTAATTTCCAATTTAGAGTGGTTGTTTTTTAACAGCTCTACCTAGAATTTCCAAAGCCATATTTGGCCATGCTGTGCATAGAAATGAAAACTGCTTTTGTGAAAATTAAGTCATTTCAAGTGCCTTTGACCCATTTACCTTGGAAAAGACTGACTCAAAGCTCCAGAGGTGCTATTAAGGTAGTAAAGGTGTTACAGGTTCCTTTTCAAATGCTTCTAGCTGCACAGCTTTGTTTCTGAGGATGCACTTGCATGTGATCACTGGCCTTGTGGGAGAAGCCAAACATCCCTTCATGGTTTGTGAGCCTCCTTTTCTTCCTTCCCCATGTCTGTTTCTTTTGTGTGCTTGGCACAAAAGACATCTTGCTTTAGACATCTGTAAAAGGGCACAGACAGTGTGAGACTTAATACACTTACCATAAGTAGGGTTTTGAATACAAGAAATACTTCTCTGAGGAGTAGAGACCAAGATAGAATTGGCTGTGAGTGAATATTTGCACAGTAGAACTATGCCTGGGAAGAGGAAGGAGGCAAATGCCCATGTAGTAAAGCTTTGAACAAGGAAATGGATGTAAAGAAGATACTATTTAAAAGCAAAAGTGTCATAGAAATGGAGTGAAAAATCTGTGAAGTACAGAGTGAGAATATGTGAAGTGGTGGAAGTGAAAAAGGGAAAGGATTATAAGCAGGGGAGTGGGCTGTCTGTTCTTGGTTGAATGTAGTTGCTTGGAATACTCTTGGTATATGTGAAACTGAGGAAAGATGGATTTCTTGAACAGTCACATTAAATATGAGGGTTAGAATTTTGTGAACAGAGAGCTAGATAAGCGTGGAGAAAATTATTTGACTTCAGTATACATGACATTTACAGGCTTTGATACAAATAAGTTTAGACTTAATGCTTTAAAAGATTAACTGTTGAATTGCATTATGGAAAGTGTAGCATCCATTTGCCTGCAATAGGAAAAGCCAATGATAGTTTTGCTTCTTGCAGAGTTTAAAGAGCAACTAAGAGTGAGAGACTGATGTTTTACATGTCAGAATGACCATTCTAGGAAGGATGAGTAACTTCCCCAGGCCACAGAGTGTTCTTGCTGGATCTGTTGGTAAGCACCTACTAGATTTGTGTACATTCCCAATCTGGTTAGAACCCTACTTCCCAAAATAGGATTTAAATGGCACTGCTGAAGCCAGAGAGGGATCCAGAATGTGTTCTATTCTTCTCCCATGTATAAAACTGAAAGAGCCAGAAGTGTTATCAGTGTATTCATCATGCAGTTAAAGGTGGAAGAGGGTGTTAAGTCTTCTGCCTGCTCTCTGCTGACCATATTTTCAAAGGTGTGATACCCACAGCAGAGTAGTTCTCTGGGAAGGTACTGAGGAGTTAAGCCTTTGGAGGAATAATTACCTTCCAGTAAATCTGTGGGTAGATAGGTCCTGGTGGGAGGAGCTCAGTTCTGAAATTCTAATTCTTCTCCCCAGCCTCTGTTCCCCTAAGGGTATCTCTCTGGCCAGTGTGCCTTTTTATCCCTTCCTTTCCTTGTATGGTGCAGAACACTATAATATCTGTAAGCCTCTTAACTATTTAAAAATAGAAATAACAATAACAGTCTTTCATCCTTCTAGCCCAGTCCATAGGAGAAATATCTTTCAAGAAAAAAGAAAGGCAAAACTTCTTGGCAGAGCCAAAGAAGGGTTAGTTTTGCATTTAATTTGGAGCCTGAGGTTTGAAGCTGCATGAAAAGTTTCATTTTCAGCTGAGCTTGTGGGAATTCTGAGTCCTTTAGTTAAAAGCCAACTGAGATCTTCACGATGCCAGTGTGAGGTATTTCTTCTAGGTATGATTAGAGAAGTTCCTGGAAGTAACTGGACATTTGAATATCAGAGTGGAGTTCTTGAACTGATCTTTCTGAGAAGCAGAACAAAACAGCTGACCCTTGTGTTAACAGTGACCTGTGCTGCTGCATGAATAAGGTTTTTATGCTGGTTTTCTGTAGCTGGCTGATTTGATGACTTGGTGTGAGTAGCAGTGAGTGCAATACTGAGTCTGGATGATGTGAATTTTACAGGTGGCTTCTTTTTTCTTAGCTTGGAAATGGTCTTTGTAGGATGGAGGGAATTATTTGTACTGAAGAAACCTCAGAAGATACTTCTCTGTTACCTTTTAGAATAATTTATCAACAGACACCAATAGCTTCTCTAGATAAATTACAAATGTTTTAAGGATTGTAAATGTTTTCTGTCTGCCTACAATTGTGTCTGCTAACTGTTCCTTGTTGAAGTGGATATATCAAGGTAGTCTTGAAACACCTGCTTTAAAAACAGAACTTCTGTTTCCTTCTAAAACTACAGTACTGGAAATTCTAACATGAGTAACATAAATAATTAGTAAATTAGCAAGATTTAATTTATAGTTTTGGGAATTAACTATATAGACTAGTTAGGTGTTTTCTACTAATGCAGCACTAAGACAGTGAAATTGTTATGATGGTAACCAAAATTATTATGATGAAAATGACTTCTTTTAGAATTGTTTGACCTTTTGACTGGTTATCAGTTTAGTCCCAGGAGAAATTAGGGGGTAAAGGGGTAAAGCAATTGAATTCTTGGCAGGCTGCACCATTGCCATTGTTCTGTTACTATATTTTGATGGGAGTGAGGCCTGAACTTTTCAATTAATTCCTTTTAAGATGGCAAATGTAGTAACACAAAGCTGTTTATTTTGTGGGGAGGGAGGAAGAACATAGTGTCATATGTTCTCTAATTAAAAAATAGAGAGTGATGAAGACTTCTGAGGTGGGATTTCTGGCCAGAGATTGGGAGTTGTTGGGAGGGGCAGGGGTGAAGATACCCTGGTTATTAAACAGCAGCTGAGATAGGTTAAGGGTAGAAGTTTAGACCCAGCTTGCCATGCTTGTTGTGGCTTGTGTTCTAGGGTTAAGTTTTTTAATATTTTCTTTTGAAATTCAAGAAAACTGAGATGCTGTTGTTGCCTTCCACTATGTACAATGTAATTTCCCTACTTGGTAAGTTTTACCTGTGATCCCTGTTCCAAGATTTGAATTTTGACAGTCATTTCTGGCTGAAATGACTCTTTGCCTGTCTTTTACCAGCCAGTTCAGATTGCTTTGTGTTAGTGACTTTTTTTGTTATGTTTTGTTTTTTTTTTTCTCAAACACATCCTGTCACTTGCTGGTTTTACCAGACGTGGTATTTTCCCCTGCTTAGTACTGTTTTTGAAGACAATTGTTTGACCAAGAATTTGCTTGTGGAGTCCATCTAAAATGTTTTGTTTCCATATTTTGTCTTATTTTAAGATCTGTCACTACTGGTACCTCGTTCATATACAACATAATTTCTCATTGCTTGTTGTTCTTGATTTTTTTTTTTAAATTAAATTGTAGTTTATTAGTTAAAATGAGAACAGACTAGTGGAGTGTTTTACCAAATTATAGCTGTATTATAATGGATGTTTCACTGTCTCAAGTTTCAAATATAATGGAAATATATCATCTTAGTTTGACAATGTGTAGTTTCATCCATTATTTTTTTGAGATATTTTAGAGGAATGAAAGAGGCTACCAATCTGAAATTGCTTGGTTTTCATTTAAAAAATTGGCACACTTCTTCCCCTTCCCCATCTTTGAAACTCCCCTCTCTTTTTTTTTTTCCATATGTATGCTCAAATTCAACGTGAAAAGTGAAGATGATCTATAGCTTACTCATGGAAGAAAGTTCTTTGATGTGGTGGTGTGGGTCTTGTTTTTAATAAAAAGATGAGCTAATGCAAAATATCCAGTGACTTCAAGTTGCTATTTTCTTTTTCAAGGGAATTTAGAGATAAAACAGCCCCTATCTTCTATATTTTCTATCATGGTACTGCAGCTATTACTGTATGGTAGTGTGTTAAATGTAACTTTGACATTTAGACAACCAATCAGGAACTTCTAGGTGTAGAGAAAGTAGTCCTTTGAATTTCTTATTTTTATTAACTTAAAAGCCTTCTATGTAACTGTATTGAGTGCTTATATAATGAGTTAAAGAGCTGATTTTAGTTTGTGTTGGTCCTAGAATGGTCACTGTTCTGTGCTTCTCTTAAAGCTCTTCTCAGTGAGTTCTTTCATTGTTCTGTAATGATGCAGGTTTTACAGACTGGAAAAACTGAGAAATGGAAGTTCTGAATGGATTGATCCAGATTCCAGAATAGATCAAGGATAAAACTGGGAAAGGAATACAGCTTGGGTTCTCTGGCTTTGACTTAAAGACACATCAAGATCAGTGTAAGGTATCTTGAAGAACATATGTTGAGGCATTTGAGAGAAGCTTTGTTCTGGAACATGTTGGGATGGTACTAAAGATGTAAACCTCAAAGCTTTCATTATGGTGTGAAGTTCTGGGAGTGATTTAAAATATATTAACAGAAAAAAGAAACAAAAAAAAGTCACTTTATAGAGCATCAGGCACTGAAGCATGATAGTGAAATTCTGCAATATTCAGTCTCTAAAAGAATATCACTGTAAATTTACAATCAGTTAAGAATCAGGTAAAGTGAAAGAGTATACCTTTACAAAAAATAAAAATATATCAGTATTTTGGCAAGAGGTGCTGTACTCCTTCTGTCAGTTTC
The DNA here is from genome assembly GCA_013401355.1 of Ceyx cyanopectus. Taxonomy (NCBI): domain Eukaryota; kingdom Metazoa; phylum Chordata; class Aves; order Coraciiformes; family Alcedinidae; genus Ceyx; species Ceyx cyanopectus. The sequence goes on along the minus strand of VYZU01016487.1, from coordinate 23,102 downwards.
CATATCTTTGTACATTTGGCTTCCCAGAGAACTGAAAAGGTTATTTTTGGCATAGTGCCCAAAGCTAAAAATGGCTTCTGGAATCTTGTAGCTCAGTTTGGTGTTGAACAGTTCTGTGTGGTAGTAACATAACTGCAGTAATTGGTTGTCTCACTAAAGCATTTTAGTTATGCACTGAAATGTTAAAGCTGGGAGATGTGTCCATGTGATAATTCCAACATCCAGTTTATCAGAAAAATGTAAGCCATGTTTATCTATAAAGCAATGCTAGTGTGAAAAAAACCCCACAATTAAAGCAGTTACTAGATGTGAATATGTACTTATAATAAATATTTCTGAATAGTTTGAATGATTACATAACCAGGAGCTTGAAATAAACAGGAGAGTAATGAGAGGGTAACTATTGAAATGTGAGAAAATCTGACACCAGTTAAAAAGTCTGAAAAGGAAAAAGCTGAAAGGGCTGGATGTTGCTTCCTTCTACATCCCTTCCATATCTGTTGGATTTTTCCCTTTTTTCTTTTTTTTTTTTAAATCTTTTGTTTCATGTTTTGATGGCAAATGAGTCTAAACTGTTTACATTTGCTTACAGCCTCTAACCAAACAGTTTTATAGAATGTTTGCTGTTTTAAAGAATGAGTTTTGATACAGTTCTTGAAGATAAATCACCTTCTCAGTTAAAGTGTTTGAAGGAATTAGTCTCTAAAAAGTTATTTGCCTTGTCTCTAACAAAACAATCTTATTTTTCATTGTTCTTACCATAGAAAAATAAAAATATTTGCACTTAGAACATATTCTGCTTCTAATTGATTCAGATTTGGAAAAAAAGTTATCTTTTGTGCCCAATCAGTGCATTTACATTATGTCAATGTGTGTATAAAACATATTAAATGCACTATATTAAAACAAAAAAATTCACCTGCTTTGCTGTATGCATGAAACAGCTACTTTATAATATGTTTTAAAATCCTTCCTTCTTCATGAAATAGTGAAGGGCAGGCCATGCTCATGAAATACCTGAGGACAGACCAATCAAGATAAGTGAAAGAAATTGGGACATGGGAAGAAATATATTACTATATTGGTAATTATTGTGATTATTAAGTTAAGGGTATGTGAGCACAACCTCTATGTATCTTTCCTGTGGAACAGTGTAACTAAATCCATGGGAAGCAGTGTTAGAAAGAAAAAAAATCTTGAGCAATAAGCTGTTAAGGTGTTTTGCTTCATTAACAGAAAGGAATTATTTTAAAGGAATTTCTCTCATACTTCAGTGATAATCACTTCTGTACTTTTTTTACCAGATGTCTCACCTTATTTCATGCTGCTCTTTTCATTCTGGGAATAGTGGACTTGTTGAAGCATAGTCCAACCCCCCTGCCAGAGCAGGGGCACCTAGACCAAGTCACCCAGGAACAGATCCAGGTGGGGCTGGAATGTCTCCAGAGCAGGAGACTCCACAACCTCCCTGGGCAGCCCCTGCCAGGCTCTGCCACCCACACTGGGAACAAGTTTTTCCTTGTGTTTACCCTAAGATGCTACTGGTGTTGCCCATCTGACTAGGATGATGAGTGTGAGTGGTGATGAAACAGGACAGGCTCTGACTTGTGGTGTTAAGACACTGGCTCCATGCTTCCACCTGCTGCCAGTGTTCAGGGGGGGTAACCACCAGCAGAGGAGTGGAGGGCAGAGTTGAGGCTGCTAATACCTTGTGTTGCTGCAGGGAGAGTTGCAAGGGCTTGTGAGTCAGTCCTAAACAGATGAACTTTGGGTGTTCTGCTGTGAATTGTGATTGCAGATCCCAAATCTTGTAATTTCAGGACACCTCATAGGTCTTTCACTTAGTTACTAACTCAACAACTGGACACAGCAGCTTGTGAGGTAATCCTGTCAGTGGGGTAATGTGTGTTATTTATCAATTGCTGCTAAAGCACCCAGCTTTCATCACAGCCATTTGCACTAGTGGGAGCTGGTGATGGTCATCACAACCTTGCTTCTCAAGACTCTGATTCCCTTTTTCCATGTTGTATGTTTTCCACATGAGTTAAATATGAGCTGGGCTGTGGCTAACCTGCCATGTGCTCCAGGCCCTCACGTGTCTGTGACTCTGCCTTGCTGTCACAGCACCAGTAACATCACTCACTTGCAATTTTTCTATGGCTTTGTATTTTAGGAGGAAATTACTGAAAATCCTGACTGAGAAATACAGCTAAAAATTTTCTTTATATGAGATGCTTAGTGACTTCCTTGAGGATATTACTCAGTTTCTCTGAAGAGATGTTGAATTGGCACTCTACAAGCAAATAAAAATGACTGAAATTCTGGCATGAGCAAATCAAAAGGCTCTTCCATTAGAGAGTGTATTCAGATGAGGTTATGGAGTATGATTTGTTTCAGAAGTGTACAAATTGTAGCTGCTGACAGTGTTGTTTTTAAAGATATCAAAGTGTCATTTCATGTTTTGTTTTGTTTGGTGTGGTTTGGGTTGGTTGTTTTTTTTCCTTCCCCTTGAAATAATTTTACACCTGTGCCTCCTTTGGTGTTCTGCTATATGAATTAGGGACATAAAAATGCAGGTTGTTTCTAACATTGAAGAAGATTTAAAATCAAAGACAGGAAAAGTTTGCTTTTTAATTAAGAATTCCTCCTTGAATATCTCTTCCAGATTGGATTGCTTGACAATTCTGTTTATAGAAACAGGATGTTTTGGTTTTATGAAATGTGGATTTCTTGGGAACTCATTTTGCAAAAGTGCTTGTCTGCCTCCACCCTTGGTGGAATGCAGATGACATCAGATTTTTTTATGTGCTGGTGCTACAGCCAGTGCATAAAGACCAGCTTTAGAAGTGTCAGTGACATAAAAGGAATTGCATGCTAAGCAGTCTTGCTATTTAAGGTGAATTGGTGGTATGGATGTGCAAGTGATAGTATCAAAGGCAATAAAAATAGCATAGGAGGTGGTTTAGATTTTCACCTGTACTATTTAAAGTAGTCAAAATTATTGTTCTGTAGGTTCCACTTCAGGTCATTTCATGATGTTTCTAAAACATACCCCTTTACCTGTCTTTTTTGGATGGCAAAGCTGTGCTATTTACTTATCTCTTATCTGTGGTTTTGTCTCACTTGTGATTATTTTGGTTCAACTGGCATTTGTGTTCAGTGGTAGTTTTTCCCTTTGGAAACTTAAGATCTAATTACAACTTCACAAAACCAGCTTCTTTAAACAAAGAGTTTCTAGATTTAAAAAACCCCAAGTCTCAGTTAAAATATACAATTAATTTAGCCTTATTCTATCTAATTTTGATAGGATCATAGGATAATGCAGGATGGAAGGGATCCTTGAAAGGTCATCTAGTCCACTCACTGCACAGAGCCAGGTCAAATATGAACCCATTCAGTCTGCTTTTGCCAGCCAAAGCAAATTTCATTTAGCTGAGGTGTTCCCAAGTATCTTGAACTCCCAGGTCCTCCTTTTGTGACATTTTCTTCATGAAAGAATACCTGAGATGGTTGAAATTTGTTTTAGCTTGCTTTTCATCTATGCAAATGCACTGCTTGGACACCTTTTGTCTTTTTACAACACTTTGAAAATCAATGGTCTTGGTTATTGTTTTAAACCTCTTCTGGATACCTTGGAGTTTCTCCATTTGAAAGATGTTCATGAAGAACTTAGAACACTCAAGACTGAAATGCTTAGTAAGAGTATTAGGAGACAGATTTGTTTAGGTTGAGATAGTGGTGGTTTTTTTCCCCTCAAGTTCTCATGCAACTGTGGAATGTTTGTGTTTAAAAATACTAAACTGTTTAAGTGGCATGGTGGTAAATTTTACTTGTTCTGGGTTAACCCCAGTAGGCAGCTGAGCACCACACAGCTGCTCATTCACTCCTGCACAGTGGGACAGGGAATCAGAAGGGTAAAAGTGTGAAAACCTGTGGGTTGAGATAAAGACATTTTAATAGATTAAGTAAGTGCTGCATGTGCAAGCAAAGCAAAATAATTTGTGGTTTGGGGGGGATTTTTTTGACAGTCTGGTTTGCAAATGCAGGAAGGGTGAAAAGTGTGACTGAAGATATTGACAGAATCCCTCCTGAATGATGTGTGTAGGATTTTCCCTCTTCTGAATTTTCCCAACAAATTCCACTTTACAGGACTAGGTGAGAGCAGTGTAAGGTAGGTTATTGTCAGCTTTTATCTGCATAAACCTCTACCTATTTTCTGCATAAAATGCTACCTTTCATTTGATGGTGGCTTCCCTGCTTCTGTGCCTTGATGATTGAGCTGCTTCATTTGAAAGGTCATGAGCAAACTGAAGGTAGGAAAGGAGATTCTTACAGGTTAAGCTGAGGTCCTTGGCAGTGGCAGTGCTTGTGGTCTCCTTGAAATGAATGTGAATGAAGATGAGACTGCAGGAGAAAGAGGAACAAGCCAATAAAGGCACACATTAAAAAAGACAACAACATCTTCAAATAACACAGTAAATTGGTATCCTGTGGCTGGCCATAATGAATAGACTAACCACAGTACAGAAACAGTTTCTGGATTATGTTGAAAGCCAGGGCTAAAAGAAACTGATTTTTTGGATATGTGATTATTCTGTGTGATCTAAATTCTCAGTAGAACAGAGCCTTTTTTATTATTGAATATAGTTGCTATTTTGAGCACAACAGAAAAGCAGAGCTAAAAGCATTTTGACTAGTTAAATGAATTAACTTGCCTTTGCTTCTCTATAAAGCCATGCAAATAGCTTTTTTAATTTTGAAAGGAATAGTGAATAAAATATGATATTATAACTTTGGGACCTTATTTAAAAATGTGATGAAAATTATCTCTTGGAACTAATAGTGAAAACTAAGCAAGAATGTTGTTTATTTCCTAACTTTATATATCAATAGACAGCAAAAATATCATCTTGGCACTAGATTGTGGTCTACACTGGTGCTGTTGTTAATGCACCTGCACCAGTGCACACCATAAATCTCAACTTTGCCAGTGTAGGCATCTTTTTTGTATCTTAACATTTATATTTAGTAGATGAAATGCAATGTATACTAGATAATGTATTATCTTCTAGCACAACAGCTAAGTATTCTAAGGTTTGGGTTTGTTTTTTTTAGTAGTCCTGTTATTGCTGTAAAATAACTTAATAGAAACAAATAGAAAATAATAGGGAGGGGGAGAACTGAGTGATTTTTAAGCAAGAGCTTATGAGAAACTATTCCAAAAGTGCTTTACCACTGTCACTGACAGAGGAAATTGTTAAATGTCTAAACATGAGTAGGAAGTGGGCTTTACAGTTACTCCCATTCCTAGCCCATACTCCCCAAACAGCTCTAGAAGTCCTATTAAAATAAAACATGTTTTCTGATGGAAACTGCAGGAAATAAGATTTTTGTTGGGGGTGTGTGTCTTCCTCACAATCCCAGTTCAGCTGCCCCTTCACCCAGAGGATGCCAACAGATGAACTCAGCCATCCAAAGGGAGTAACCTGCTCTCCAGCTGATATATGAAGTACCATGTATGTCAGGCAAAAGAAAATCTTGGCATCTTCTGTTTTTAATTTAACAAAACTAAACTTTTTAGATTTACAGTCATGATGAGTTTTGTTACTAAACACAATGGCTGAAGTGAGAGCTTCTATAATGTGATTTTAATCTCAGAAATCTGGACACTTTTTGTACCAGCTTTATGTAAACCAGTATTCTTAGAAAGCAGATTCTGAATTCATAGAATACTTAAGTCATCTGCTCCTTCTCTAGCTTAAAATGTAATACCCTCCTGCTCCATTTCACTGTTCACTTTTTCTTTGTTGACTGAGTGTTGAGTTGTCACAAAGTCATGAAAAGAGATTAACTCACTTGTCATCTTCAGGTTCATGAAATCACATTTTGTGGCACACTGTGAATGGATGGTGTATGTGGCAGCAGGTTGCTTCCAGTGCTTTTAGAGGCTCCTTTATAAACAAAGCAATGCAACTTTGCCAAGTGCTATTGTTTCAGCCTCACCTTAGGTTTTTCCCTGTGGTATTTCCTCATCTTAATTTTTCATGTTCTGCAGNATACTAGGTAATCCTGATTTCCAGTAATTTTATTGCTTTAAATTTAACTGCATTCTCTTGACTACATGATACATTTAATATCTTGAACATTTTTCTTTATTGAATAGTTAGCAAAGACACCCAGTAGTAGAAGCAGCAACCCTACTGACCTCTAAAAAAGAAATGTTGTGTGTGTATTGTAGCTTGTTCAGTTGTACTCTGAAAATACTAAACATTCTGATGAATGAGTGACTCTGGTTTTCCTGTGTGTAATATTACCCATGGTTTTGGAACAGTCATAATGTTATCATGTTGTGTTTTTACTTAGTAAAATAGAAGTCTGTTAACTCAGTTGGAATTTCAGGGTCAGAATTTACTGGCATAAAAATATCAATTTTATTTTGCTGGAATACAGTTCATTTTATTTGTGTACTCCCCAGAATTTTAGAAGTATATTTTAATTTGATCAGAACAAAGCCATAAACACTTAACATAGGAAAAAATATTGTCCACAGCCTAGAAAATGGCTTGAGATTTTTTTGTGTGCAATGTAAAATAGTATATTTCTATGGCATACCACAGATTCTTTGTGACTTCTCTCTTGAATGTGGAGATTAAACAGGGATTTTTTAAGGAATTGCAAAAAAAATAGTTTTCATCTACAGGTCATCTCAGATTTTTCAGAAAGCAATTTTAAGTTTGTTGGTAACAATAAGAGAAATCTTAGTTTGCAGAGCTGTTTTGCAGTGTGTAATGATTGTTCAGAGCTCCTTGTACAGTAAATCTTCGAGGTTTTGCTTCTGCTCTTGGGTGTTTATTTTTTCCCTATGGAAACTCCAGGATACTATATCTTCTGCAACTGGCAAAAGCCATTTGTCTGTAAATTCCAAGGCTGAAAATGGAAATCACTACTGAATTTGGTTCCTATTTAATACTTGGCATGCAGCTATTTTTAGCAGAGCTTTAAAAACGCTTCTGGATCTTTGTAGCACTGTGTTTATGTATTTATTTAGTTTAAATCACTTCTTTAGTTTTGTTTATAGCTTTGTTAAGTCATTCTGCTGTGGTACAAGAATTCCACAACTTAATTACATTCCTCAGGAAATAAGAGTCTCATACTTGCAACGAGGTCAAATACAAAAGAACTAAAACATCACTTTCATCCATTTCTTCCCTTACCTAACACAAATCCTGGAATTCCAAAGCCTTAAATATGTTTGAGCAGGAAGGAGTTGGTTTTGTTAGTTGGGTTTATTTAACTGGCACTGTGGCTGGTTGGTGTCAGCTCAGGTAAGTTTGCAGAGAGCTGGTTGCACAAGTTGGAAAGAGTTGTAGCAAAAAGCCAGGATTTTTAGGTGTGCAAGTCATAGAATCCTAGACTGGCCAGGGCTGGAAGGGAGCTCCAAAGGGCATCTAGAGCAGTGAGCAGGGACACCCTCAACTAGCCCAGGCTGCTCAGAGCCTTGGCCAACCTCAGCTGGAATAGCTCCAGGGATGGGGCCTCAACCACCTCCCTGGGGAGCCTATTCCACTGATCACCACCNCATGTTGTGTTTTTACTTAGTAAAATAGAAGTCTGTTAACTCAGTTGGAATTTCAGGGTCAGAATTTACTGGCATAAAAATATCAATTTTATTTTGCTGGAATACAGTTCATTTTATTTGTGTACTCCCCAGAATTTTAGAAGTATATTTTAATTTGATCAGAACAAAGCCATAAACACTTAACATAGGAAAAAATATTGTCCACAGCCTAGAAAATGGCTTGAGATTTTTTTGTGTGCAATGTAAAATAGTATATTTCTATGGCATACCACAGATTCTTTGTGACTTCTCTCTTGAATGTGGAGATTAAACAGGGATTTTTTAAGGAATTGCAAAAAAAATAGTTTTCATCTACAGGTCATCTCAGATTTTTCAGAAAGCAATTTTAAGTTTGTTGGTAACAATAAGAGAAATCTTAGTTTGCAGAGCTGTTTTGCAGTGTGTAATGATTGTTCAGAGCTCCTTGTGCAGTAAATCTTCGAGGTTTTGCTTCTGCTCTTGGGTGTTTATTTTTTCCCTATGGAAACTCCAGGATACTATATCTTCTGCAACTGGCAAAAGCCATTTGTCTGTAAATTCCAAGGCTGAAAATGGAAATCACTACTGAATTTGGTTCCTATTTAATACTTGGCATGCAGCTATTTTTAGCAGAGCTTTAAAAACGCTTCTGGATCTTTGTAGCACTGTGTTTATGTATTTATTTAGTTTAAATCACTTCTTTAGTTTTGTTTATAGCTTTGTTAAGTCATTCTGCTGTGGTACAAGAATTCCACAACTTAATTACATTCCTCAGGAAATAAGAGTCTCATACTTGCAACGAGGTCAAATACAAAAGAACTAAAACATCACTTTCATCCATTTCTTCCCTTACCTAACACAAATCCTGGAATTCCAAATCCTTAAATATGTTTGAGCAGGAAGGAGTTGGTTTTGTTAGTTGGGTTTATTTAACTGGCACTGTGGCTGGTTGGTGTCAGCTCAGGTAAGTTTGCAGAGAGCTGGTTGCACAAGTTGGAAAGAGTTGTAGCAAAAAGCCAGGATTTTTAGGTGTGCAAGTCATAGAATCCTAGACTGGCCAGGGCTGGAAGGGAGCTCCAAAGGGCATCTAGAGCAGTGAGCAGGGACACCCTCAACTAGCCCAGGCTGCTCAGAGCCTTGGCCAACCTCAGCTGGAATAGCTCCAGGGATGGGGCCTCAACCACCTCCCTGGGGAGCCTATTCCACTGATCACCACCCTCAAGGGCAAGAACTTCTTCCTGAGATCCAGTCTCAATCTCCTCTTCTCTAATTTAAACCCATTACCCCTCATCATTTTGTGTTTTACAGCACCTTGTCATACCTTGACTGTAAAACACAAGCTATTGAATGATTATTTGAATGGATTACACACCTAGATTTTATGTGCTGCTTACAGATTTGCCAAGTCATTCTAAATTTGGGTTTATTTCTTCTTCTTTTGCTTTATTTTTTCTCTGTGAGGTGGACCACACATTACAAAATGCAGAGAATATTCATGATTTTTGTAACAACATTGTCATCTCCTACTGTCTCTTTGTTTAGATGAGGATTTGTTTCTATATGTGAGTCAGGATGGTTTTTTACCTATAATTTTGAACTCTCTGTTCCTGCCAGACACTTCTGAGTTAGGTGACTGCAAGGAACAAAGCCTTGGGTGATCTGGGAGGTGTGGATTGTGCAACAGTCTGCCTTGTTTGCATTACCAAGTTGCCATTTATGAAGGTGATAATTGAGTAAAGATGCTATTAAGGATCATAAAGAGTTTTTCTGCATAATTGATTTTAATTTTTTTTTCATGCTTAATTCTCCTCTGGTATTTACTGTATAATGAAGTAGCTCATCAAGAGAGAGATTTTGATTCAGGAGACCTGAAGCCATATGGTCTGACTGAGGTTTTCTTTTCACAATTAAAAGAGAAAAATAGCAGTGGGAGTGGCATGGGTTTGGCTTTTTTTTAACCATGGTAACTGTGCGTGGGCAGTGCTGGCAAAACTGTGAGGAGGAGGTGTTTCTGTTTTGCTGAGGTAAACTTGCTGAGACAAGACCCTGCCTCTGTCTGAGACTGACCTTATGTTTAGTTTTCCTAGAGGTAAAAATACCTCTAGGTAAGCACCAAACAAACCTGAAAACCTGCTGCTGTAAAACTAGCTTGAAATGAACTTGTTAAAATGCAGGTGTTTGTAGCCTTGCTGGTTTCTTATTTGTGGCTGTGAGCTGTTATTCTGCAGCACAAAACAAAGTTATAAGGCTGTTGTCTAGTAATTTTCCATCTATTTTTCCCTTTCTTTTAGATCTGGTTTTAATTAGCATATATTTCTGGGAGATTCCTGAGTGTGTGGATATCATGTCATCCTGTGGAAGTAAGCTAGCATACTTAAACTGAACTGATGGAGAGGCTTCCTTGGAATTTGGTCAGAGGTGAGGCTGTTTGTGCAGTTCATAAGGGTGCTCAGTGCCTCTTGAGGATCATATTCCTCACTAGAAGTCATCTAGGTCCCTTCCAATCCCTAACATTCTGTGATACTTCCTTGTATTTTACAGTTTAACACTCACTAAAGGAGATTATTTTGTTATATTACCTGTCTGAGGCCAGTTGTAGCTATGCTGAATGACCCATAATGCTAATTTCCAACTGCAGTTAGGAGTAACATCTTCATCTGCTCTTCTGCTGTGAGATTGTTCAGTAGCTTAAGTGTGTTGGCTTCTGAGGTTCTTCATCCCAAGTTGTTAATGGATAGTGTAGGTCTCCCTGTGGTTATTTTAGACCCAAGATTTGCAATCATGTAAAATCTGAGGCATGGTTATAGCTCTGTTAAAATGATTTAATCCACTTTGCTCCTTCAGAAATGCTTTCATAGCAAACTGATTTGATTTAATTAAGCACACAGCTTGTGTGTCCTCCTTTTGACACTGTAGTTTGGGAGTGAATTGCTGAAGTAACCTTCTGGGGTTTCTCTTTCCCTCTATGTGCAAAGTGTTCAGATGTGCCAAATTAAATACACATTGCTGTGATTTGAAAGCCTTTGGACTGTTCTATTTCAGTTGCTTATACATGTAGACATTTTCAAAGCACCTTATATCCTTTCTCAGTAATCTGTGAAGTTACTGAAAGTGGAATTTAGTCTCCTAAAGTGCCTACACCCAGATCTTCTAAAGTTTTGGTATTTATTAAAATCAATAAGGTAGGTGCCTATCTGTTTATTAAATTTTCATAACAATTTTTTCATCCTTCAGAGGCAACATATTTGTATTTGTTGTTCTAGTAGTTAAAGGCTTTGTCTCTGTTCCCAGAGACAAGGTTCTTTTTGGTTGGTTGAGGGAAGTATTTGTCATTTTGGGTTGTTCCTTGACTACTGTGCTGATTTTGATCAGTGTAACAGTGCAGGTATTCTAACAATACTTGCCAATTTTCTGGGGGCTTCATATTCCACTCTTATATGGATGAAGGCTTTATATTCCTGTGCCTTCAAAGCCAGTATTTGATATGTTAAATTAGATTTCCACCCGCCACATGGATTATTTTTATGCTTCATTCATCTTCTTGCATAGCACTGGGTGCTCAGTGTCATCTGACAACACTTAACTTGGCCTTTGTCAATACAGCCATGAGAAGTGTGGTGTCAACTGTGGAGTTCAAATGCTTAACTAGGTCAGAATCTAGCCACCATTTGACTTAAAGAATGCAAACAGCCATATTGACTTACCAAGAGTGTTTGTATATATATATATATATATTTATATATATATAAATGTACAGTTGAACAGCTGCTCTAAAGTTCTCCCTTTGATCAGGGGTGAATTACTTTACAGCTTGCAAAATAAACATTAAAAGGTGAGCTCGTTTAAAAAGATAAAGGCTTCTAAAACCTCTTCAATCCAACCCTGATAACTTTATCTTACCTTCTCATTCATGGTTTTTATCTCCTAGTTCTAGAGAAATAAAGCTGCAGTCCCAGTGCTCTGCTCTTTTAGTGATTTGCATCTGTGCACAAAATCCTCTTATCAATTAGAACAATTAAATAAGGAGAATGTTGAGGCAGTTTTAAGTTCTCATGGTTTTGGAACTCAATTCATGGTGGATAAGCAAACTCTTTAATGTAGTGGCAAAAGATATTGGTGGAAAGGACATAGGTGAAAACTTTACAACCCTAAGATTAGACTGAGCTGGAAGGATAAAAAAAAAGCTATGTCTGAACTTCACACCTCCTGCCAGCAAGGGTAGGGACACTGAAGTTTATTTTCTATAGGGAATAATAGTACATTAAGTTTTTTATTTCTGAAGTTCCTCATTCAGTGTAGAGTAAAAAACAGTGTATTTTGGAAATACACAATGCACTTGGCTAAATTAATTTATAATATTGTGGGAACAGTGGTATAAAAATAAAGCTAAACTTCTGTTGCATATTAAGTTCCAATTTTTTTTTGGTGGTGTTGTTACTACTTTGCCTCTTCTGAATTTAAGCAGTGCCAGGAACCTCTGTCTTCTTGTCTTGAGTTGCTGATTTGACATGTTTGCTATAGATTAGATGCTAAAGCATTCAAATCAACTGCTGAGATAGTTAAATTGTCTGGGAATAAATGTATTTAGAGTATTATTAATAATAATAATACAGTTAACACTTTTCCCATCATAAACTCCCCACTTTGAGTAAACTCAAGAAATTCAGAAGTTTGAGTTGAAAGTTATATATCATAATAGTCTTGTTTGTATTCTTTGGATCACAATCAGCAGCTGACCCTCAATTGAAATGAATGAATAAATTCCACAAAGAATGGAAGTGCCTTGAACTCTCACCCTGGCCAAATTATGAAAAATAAGCCCTGTGAACCCTGCACACTTCACAATTCCTCAGCCTTTCCAAACTACTTCAGTCATTTGGGGTTTGGGTTTGGTTTTGGGTAGTTTTTTTTTCTATGGGTTGTTTTTTTTTCCTTTGTTTGTTTTGCTTTGTGTTGTTTTCTGTTTTGTTTGTAATGCACATGTCTAAAACTCCCATTAAGCACTTAAGAGTTAGAAGTATTTATTTTTAAATTAAATAAAGCAAAACTTGAACATACTGTTTATATTGCTGATAAGTTGGATGATTCTCTTGCAGCAGAAAAGAGCCCAAAAGTTGCATGAGAATTCAAACTGAATTAATTCTTTATATTAATAACAATTTGAGTGGTGAGTAGGAAAACCTCTAGGGAACAGATTTCTTTGGCTTGGTATATTGGGGAAGTCAGTATGGTGGAGAGAGTACTAGGGCTCACATAAAGTGCAGCCAAGGAATTTAACTAGAATAAACTGGGGAGGATTTTCTTGAAAGTAATTAAGACTGGTAAACTTCTAGAAACACCTAAAATGTCTGTATTAAAGTCTGGCAAGAAATTCTGAAAGGACCTGAGAAAATGTGCATGGAATCTGTAGGCAGTGGAGTATTTAAGTTCCAATAATACTTTGAAAAATCAGTATATTAATTGCTTAAAATATATGAAGGATTCATAGATATCCTAAAAGGCACTTCACTGCTTAATTAAAGTGAATTTAAAGGCTTAAAAGAGACTTTTAGTCTCTTAGAGGGGGCTGTGAAAGCTGCTGAAGAGCAGTGAATGAAAGCTACTGACCTGTTTGCTTTGTTGGCTGTCAGAGATGCTCTATTTCTTATTTCTTGCACCTTTTAATGTCTGGAAAATAAGCTTTAGTTGTGGTTCTGGGAGATCCTGTTGCTTTGTTGCCAGGTTTCAATGCACTGCACTGAAAGTTGTGAAGGTGTTGGTGCAAGTAAGGACCAAAGAGCAGCTGGAAATGACAAGTCTACCACATGCAAATAATTTGACAATCTGCATATGGAGAATGCAGAAACAATCCAAAAAATGTAGACTGCTCCTGCTGGCAATAAATTCCCTTGTCTACAACTCTGAGCAGCTTGAGGCATCTCAGTGATGCTCTTTATCAGATGCTTTATATTCATAAGCCCAAACAAAAGAAATGAAATATCAGCTGAGACTTCAAGGAATTGTTTCTGTGCTTAAGGAGATTTTTTTTTGAGAAATCTCTTAATAATATTAATAAAATTGCATCTATACTTAGAATATTAAAGTTTCAAGAGTTAGTATGTTAGTTACACTGGTGCTGTAGAGAGGAATTTCTTACCCATGTTTGTTTATAAATACAGCAAATGCAAGGATTGAGATTTCCTGCTCCCTGTTTTCTTGTTCCAGTCAGTGAATAATTATTCTTGTAACAGCCATGTAATATCTGATTTGAAATGAATTTTCTTCTAAAGAAAACCAAAGCAGTTTGGATGCATTTATGGACTATAGTAATATCTATTGTAGAAAAAGTTTAATTCAAATGATAGAAAAAACCCAAACACAACACTGTAGATCAACATTATAAAACCTATTAAAAATAATGCAATCTTTTTTGTAGAAGTAGTAGCCTATGCTACAGGCTCCAGGAATGGCACAACCCCTTGATCTTTCTTAGGGCTGGTTGTTTATTAAGGAATAAAAATTAATGACTTGTATCCTCCTCCTGTGCAGAAGGCGTGGGAGAAGGAGGAACACTTCATGGCCCATCAACTGGGTTTCATACCACGTGTAATTACAGCTTGTTATGTTGATGGGATGTGTTTGCTGCCTGACATTTTTTTTCCATCTCATGATAAAAGTGTTTTGGGTGCCTGAAGTGGGTTTATGTGACAAGATTTGGGTAACTGGGGGGCTGCAGCAGTAGCAGAAGATTCCAGAAACCACTTCCATGCTGGACAGAGCCAGTTCCAGACAGCTCCAGGATGGACCTGCCACTGGTCAAAGCCCTTCAGCAATGCTGGTCATGTCTCTGTGATAATATTAACCTCTTCTTAACTGTTGAGCTCTCACATGGAAGCTGTGTGAGGAAATAGTGCAAAAAAGGTGAGAGAAACAGTCTTGCAGACACCAGGGTCAGTGAAGGAGGAGAGAGAGAAGGTGCTTCAGGTGTTGGAGCAGGGATTCCTCCGTAGGTGATGAAGACCATGGTGGGTTGTCCCTCTGCAGACCATGAAGGACCTCTTCTGAATGAATGTATGCTGTGGAGAGCACCCATGCCAGAGCAGATATTGCTGAGCTGCAGCCCATTGAAGGAACCCTACTGGAGAACTTCATGAGAGACTGTAACCTGTGGCTGGAGCAGGGGAAGAGCTGTTCCAGGAAGGAATGGCAGAGACAAAAGTGTTTATGGAATGACCACAACTCCCATTCCCCATTCTTCTGTGCCACTGGGGGAGTCAAGGGCCAGGGGAACAAGTAGGAGAGTAAAATTGAGCCTGGGAAAAAGGGGATGGGGGAGAACAGTCTGTCCTTGCCTCAACCCATGACCTTTTCCAGGGTGTTTTCATCCCCTATCCTGCTGAGGAGGGCAGGGTGATAGAGCAGCTGGGTGGGCACCTTGTGGCCAGCCAAGGTCAACCCCCCAGAGTTCCAGATCTGTCTGTACCTAAATGGAAATTTACAGGAAGCATCCAGTTGTTTTTATGGAGTCTCATGCACTTCCACACCAAGTCTATCTTAAACATGTAAACAGAGCCCCTCAGGAATAATTTGTTCTGCCAGTCTTAACCCAGAACAGTTGTCCTAAAGAGGAAGAAACAGAAAAGAATGGAGAAAAGTAAATGGTTTATGTTGCCACCTAAAGAGGTGCAATAGTGAAGCATGCTGGTGTATTAACCACTTGATTCTTTCAGCCTTGTGATATGTTTTGAGCATGTTCTTGCAGAGAAGTGTCCTTTGTCTCCTTGGAATTGGAGTTGAGAGGTTACAGGGAACTGTGAGGAGTAAGCTGTGTGTTCCATAATATGGATGAAATAGAGTAGATGAGGGTTGTTGGGGTGGAAGAAGTTTGAAAAGAGGGTCTTAAATATATAATAAAGCTTGAAATTCCACTTTTGTCAGAAATAGGCCAGATATTGCTGTTGCTGAAGGATGCTTCAGATCTTTAGATCACGAAGAAGGAAGCAGTGGCAGAAACCCATTGCAGTGTTGCTGGAGTCTGTGAGCTCAGGACCCCCTCTAGTGGTGACACCTCTGCAGACTCTGCAAGATGCTGTTTTCAGCCTGTTTGTTCCCTCAGTCCTGGTTTTTGGTTTTGTTTTTACTCCTTCTACACCCCACATTTAGGTTCCTGCTGCATAACTCTGGTGGATGGCTGGTAATTGTTACAGTTGGTTCATTCTGATCATCAGAGACTCAGAGAAGACAGTGTTGTATTGTATATATTATGTTGTATATCACCAGCTCTTTCAGCTTGCCCACTTATAATTCAGTCTGTGGTTTTGAGATAGAGAATTTTAATCTTTTCATTCTTAAATCTTCTTTTAATCTGTAATTCTTCAGTTAACAGTAGGAGATAGATAGGTGGAAAAGCAAAATATGCTGACAGGGCTCCAGAAAGTAGGGCTGCTTAGCAAGTGTGTGAAACAGCAGAGTCATAATCTGTTCAAAATACTTTTCTTGCAATGTCTGTATGTTTCTGTGTCCAGCTGCTTGGGATAGATGCTGCTGTTTGGAGTCAGCAGCTCCACATCCAGCCTCAGTCCTGCCAATCAGCATCTAAAATGTTCCTGTTTCTGTATCAGTGCTGATGACTTTCTGGAGAATCAGCACTGGAGGTACTTTTTCAATCTGTTCCAGGTTGTAGTTTCATACTGAAAACCCCTAAGTCCATGCACAACTGGGTTATTTTTTTTGTCTTATATGGAAGCAAAGTTGGTTTTATTTTGTTTTTTAACATTCTTTGTCTTCTGTTTCTGGTTCTTCTGTCTGCTGAATAACTTAAATAGAAATGCCTCTTAGTGAAGAAATGCCTGGCATTCTTTGTGGTGTAATTGTCATAAACAAACCAGAATGCAGTTGATGCCAGAGTCAGGGGAGGTCTCTGCTGCTTTATTTTTATTTAAGGGGAAAAACTGGGTGAAGTTTAGAATGAAGTAATTGCTTCAGTACAGAGCATTGAGTGTTTCATTCTGATAGGGACAAATACATTGGTAATAGGTCACTTGCCTTCTTTGCCAAGGCAGATGTGCATGGGACAGTGTTGCCAAAGGCTGAAGTACATTTAAATTTATATTTCAAAAGCTGTCCAACATACAGGGACATAATTTATGGCTTTGTTTGTCAATTAAGATATTCCTGGTTAATATGGAAATACAGGCTTCCTAAAAGCCTAATACAGTTATGGGTGACACAGCATAAAAGGTAAAGCTCCATATAGTTTTGCCATGTCATACAGAAATACGTCTGTGTATTTCATAGCATTTTTACTTGCATAATTTTTGGATGAAATGAGTGTTGAACCTGCTATTTTTTTTTTTTCTGGCAGTGAATTGCTGGAATTCTCTTTCAATTACAATACAGACAGCTCATTTGAATGCCCTGAATGGTATCTTAGTGCAAATGCAAATAGCTTCTTCAGAATAATTGCTATCTTTTATTCTGTAGGTGCTGAACACTACAATAATATGAACTTGGTGGGCTGGAGTTAAGGTTGTTTGGGTGACTTTCTTACTTTGCAGTTTTTGATTTCAGAACTTCATATCAAAATCAGATGTCTCTGAGGTACTTATCTCTATCTTATATAGAGAAAAAAAAGTCCTGCTCAGTGGTGGAGAGATTCTTATTTGAATAATTCCAATATTTCTCTGTTGTAGTCTTGTGTGTTGAAGTATAAATTGTTCTGAATTTTATTATTTACTGAAAGTTGTAAATCACTGCTTTTTAATGAACTGTTTTCATTAAGATTCTTGGCTAAGATTTGTGATGTAGTGGTGCATATGCATATTTATTTAATGAATTGCTCTTCTGACTTGTTGTGAATAGTCTGCAATTTTGATTTAATAATCTATTAATAACCAGTATTTAATAATGTATTAATAATTGGAATGTGTGAAAACTGGAGCGTTCTGGTGACTTTAAGAACTTTGGCAACTAGTTCCATGACTTCTGTTTTTGTTCAGATTATTTTGCCAATGCCATTTGGGTTTCAGCAGTGTCAGTGTTTTACAGTTTGGATATATATAGAGTGGCAGTGGGTAATCTGCCTGCAATGCATGAAGTCAGAAAGCTTTTAGCAGTGGTTCTTCAGCACAGAATCACAGAGTGTCAGGGGTTGGAAGGGACCTAGAAGATCATCCAGTCCAACCCCCCTGCCAGAGCAGGGGCACCTAGACCAAGTCACCAGGAACAGATCCAGGTGGGGCTGGAATGTCTCCAGAGCAGGAGACTCCACAACCTCCCTGGGCAGCCCCTGCCAGCCTCTGCCACCCTCACTGGGAACAAGTTTTTCCTTGTGTTCACCCTAAACTTCTTGTGCTCCAACTGACTCCCATGTGGTGTAAGAATTCAGATCTATAGGAATTGAAAGGTTTGCCCTGAGAATGGGGTGAGTTCTCACTTGTGTGGTGGCAGCACAGTGTGCTTGGAGCCTCCTGTGAAAAGCTCCTTTACCAGCCTGAACTTCTTGTTTTTATTGTTTGCTCCCAGCTAAGGAAGTGTTTATTTTGTGTAGTTCCTGTCTAGCTTCCAGCATAGTAACATTTCTCATAGAAAAGCCATGTCATTGCACCAGGATTGTGCTGTTTCAGAGATCAAGTTTCCAGCTAGTATTTGTCTAAATTGGCCTGCTTATTTTTGTGTGTTCTGTGACTTGAGTTTGGAGTTTTAACAAACTTGGTCTTGGCAGGAAAAGATGAAGTGAAGCCAGATTGAGTTTGAAAATATCTTGATGTGATAAATAATGAATATATGGTGTATTTAATACAAAAAGCATTCTCCAGAGCATGGACTTACTCCATTTGTTGATATATTTGTGTCACCTATTTCATCAATGGAAGTTAAATAGTCACTTCAGGTGAAACCTGCCTCTACTGTCTTAAAAGTACTTCATAACAAAATCACAGTGATAACTGGACAGTCAAAATAATAATTGACTTCTGGTGTTGTGAGTTAAAAAAGGGAATAAAAGGGAAGGTTGGCTTTGCAATTGAATTGTAAACTCTGAAGATCTTTACATGATTCAAAATGTTACAGCATGTCAGTTCCTTGTTAATAACTGTTATTATGTAAAGAAATTAAAGATATAACCCTTGTTTTTCTAACCACTCTCATTGTTTGCAGATGTCTACTTGTGTATTGGCTACAGCTTTTTATATGAGCTTTGGAATCTATACTTGGTTCTGTTTGCAAGTATTTCCTCAGCATATTGAGTCCTGCAAAAAATTAGTTTTTATTAGAGCAAATAAATTTTAATTGAATGTTTGCTCTTTTCTTTGCAGTCTGTTTCATTTCAAGATTGTCAAGCCTAGCAGTAGTTTTACTTTGCTTCATAAAAATATTGGCCTAATTTGCTGTCTCACTGTAGGATAACATTTATTAATTTATTGCAATAAAGAAGCAGAGCTTTTCAAAGTCTGTCTTTCTGATGGTTCAAAAAGTGTTCCTTCTGTTTCTCTCTTCTCAGATTTATCCAAGAACAGATTAACTGAGGTTCCTACAGAGTTGTGCCATTTTGTGTCACTGGAAACACTAAATCTCTACCACAATTGTATTAAAATAATACCAGATGCCATAGTAAACTTGCAAATGCTAACTTACTTAAATTTGAGGTAAGTTGAACTTCTCCATGTTTTTTATTTATTTGCAAATGCATAATGCTTTTTTTTTCCTCTGACTTAATGTGTTTCTGGAACAACTAACTGCATTTTTCATTTTATTGGAAGCAAAAACTCTGGCTATAGATACATCTCTGCAGGAAAGCATTGTAAAGCCCAAAATGTAAAACTAATTATTTAAAGGAAAGGGCCAAAGTAATATTAATACCTTCATTTTCCTTATTCTAGCAAATTCAGAATGCTCATCATATCAGCACAGTCAGATTCTTTTAATTCCCTCCTGACAGTACATTTTGTGAAACTTGGCATAATTTTTATGGCTAAAAAGGTTGGGGACAGAGAGGAAAAGCAGGATACTTTCTCACCAGTATCCTCTTATATATAAGTAGTATATTTACTGCCTTTTTAGGAGAAAAGGGTAATGTAGGAATTGTAACAAATTCAGAATTCCATGTAGTGAACTAGTGAATTAGAATTCAGTGTAGTGATGGAATTTGTGTGAATCATCACAAAAACAGAATAGTTAAAAAGCTAATATCACATATCACAGTAAAAAAACAAGACAAAAATAAAATAAAAGATAAAATAAGAAGGTTTTCAAGTTTTGCTAAGTAATTTCCTTCAGTTTAAATCTCTGCATGTGGTTGTGCCCTTCCTCCATGTTAGTAAGCTGTCTATAGATGAAGGAAATACATCCTTGATTTCCTAACCATGTTTCTTCTTGGAAAGAAAAGATAATATACATTTAAAATGCATTTTTTTTCTGCCTGTTACCAGCAGAGCCCATATGTTAAATAGCATTAGAAAGTGGTGCCAAGAGATATCCATAGTCTTTGGGCCTTGGCAGATACTGTTCATGTTTTATTTAAAGAAATTCCTCTGAAACTAATGATGATTTGTTACTCACTTGCCCTGGTCATGTGCTGTTCCTTATCTATTAGTCAACAAATAACAAGAAATTAGTATTTTTAATCACAAAACCTCATGGCATTTGTCCCCTTCAGGTTCTAGCTTCTTGGGTAATGTTAAGACCCTGCAAACCTAAATATCTTGAGGGTTTTCTACCAAATTTTACCTTTTCTTGCAACTCTGTTTGCTTTTTTTTGTTTCCCCAGAAAGGTGGTATGAGGAATAAAATGTGACATGGCAGTCCCTTAAAAACATTCTAGGAAAAATTAAAATACAGCCATAAAATGTCTCAATATGAGTCCAGGAAAGAAATGAATTATTGATTTACCTGGGTTAATAGCATAGAACCACAGAGCAACAAGTACCAAGTAAATCATGTGTGCTTTAAAAAAATGGATAAAATAACAATTTTATCTGTAATTTTATTTATTTGTCTTGCAGTTGGAACAAAAGACATCCTCTCTACTGCCACATAAAACCAGAGCAGTGTTTAAATACTTGCAAAATACTCTCTCAGTTGACTTTCCTGTGTTCATTAGGAAGGGAAACAGCTGCTCTAGGTGACAACCAGCCTTGGTACAATATTATTAAACTGATATAATGCATTTTTTTCCAGAGTGTCTAATTCCACAATCCTATTAATAATGCAGATTTTTTTTTTCTGTGCAAGTATTTTCTTAATAATGGCCATTCAAAAAATGTATATTTTATCTTGCATCAAATATGACCTATAAAAACAAAGGAATTTTACTCCTCTTAAACTTTGTGAGCACACAGTAGAATGTCTCTGGTGGTTTTAATGGTTGTTTGGGTTTCTTTCCTGTTTTGTTGCAGTCGAAATCAGCTTTCTTCTTTGCCAGCTTGCCTGTGTGGTCTTCCTCTAAAGGTCTTAATTGCAAGTAACAATAAGCTGGGTTCCCTTCCAGAAGAGATAGGCCAGCTAAAACAGTTAATGGAACTGGTATGTTACTGAACATTTCTTTTTTGATTATTTTGATTTTGACTTCCTTTGTATTTTGTAACAGTGAAATGTATTTGAACAAATGCCTAGTACTACAACAAGGTAAAAAAAAATGACTTTTGAATGAGTGTTTTAAGCAGTAACACAATAATAATTACCTTTGTGTTCCTCAGGACCCTTCTAAACAACATCACTGCCCTTGCTTCATTCAAAAATCAGCCTCTGGGTTCAACATCTTCACTCACTGGCTGCACTGGCTCCTTGTTTCTCTTGCATCAGGTTCTGCAAAGCTGCATTTCTCCCTGTGGCACCCTGCCCTTGTGCTTTCTTTCCTTCTCTTATTACTATTTGTTTACCACATTGCATTCCACTAGTGATACTGGTCTTATCAGACTGTTTTCATTTCACTGTTTTTGTCACACAACCTTCCTTTCCTGGAACATCCATCTAAACATATTTACAAAATTATTCTATTCTTCTTGTTTTCAAAGAAGAGGATTTGGGCAGAGATGTCTGAGTAATTGTACCCTAAATTATGAGATGTACAGTAAAATTCTCTTCTTCATCCTGTCAGGCATTTCTGCCTTCTCCAGGTGACAGGCTTCTCCATCTCTGGCATGCTCCTGTCTTAAGCTGAAAGCATTTCAGTCTCTCAACTGGGATTTAGGTCCCTCACTTCATCTAATCTGAGCCAGCAGCCTGACCAAGTGGAACATTAAAAATGGCCATGAGGAGGAAGTTAACCTCAGTGTGGATGGCTAAACTCCATTCAGTGTGTCAGTAAAGAAGTTAATAGGGAGCCAGAGCACTGTATTTGTTTTTCTGTTCATTTTGTTGATTTAAAACCATTTAACTTTACCACAGACAGAAGAGAAATGTTGATGACAGGGCACAACTGATAAGAAAATAGAATTAATGCAGGAAGTTTGACCTTCAGCACACACTTGGAATTGAGTATGTGTTTGTAATTCAGTGGGCTGGATAAATCCTTGGAGTTCCAAACTGCTGGTTATGGAGTTCCTTTAAAAACACACTAGCTTGGAAACTTGACTTTGATAGTCTTGCTTCCATTACTGCCAGAATAATGGGGGAGGAAAACATCATCTCCATCACATACACACTCATGGAATCTAGTAATAGATAATTCCAAATAGCATAACTACAAATAAAGTTACAGCTTGGTTTTCCACAGCTATTGGGAGTAATAATAATAATAGTTTTTTTAAAAGGAAAATATAAAAGGAATCTGGACAGCAGTGTTTAGTAGGATAAGGATACTACTGTCTCTAGAGAGCTTGTGAATGCTGACATGCTTTCTGAACAGATCAATCTTGTTGAGGATGTTTGGAAAGGTTGTGAGTGGACTTTTTCCTCTGCTGGGTGTTTGTAAGTGCACTTGGTCTAGAATTTCTCAGCCACAAGGTGACTTTAAGTATAAATTCCATACTGAAAAATGGAGGAACTAATTATGAAGTTGTTTGCAGCCTGTAACTTAAAAATAGGACAGTAAAGCTTTAAAAAGAACTGATCTGGGAGCAGTGCAATTAACTATACTTTGTGGCAACTTGGGCAAAAGATGCATTCAGTGGGATTTTTCATTTCCTTGTCTAAAAGCTAAAACAATTTCCTGAGTGTGTTTTGACAATGGAAGGAAGCTTTGGCAGCAGTGAGATTCTGTTCCAAGCAGCAGCCTGTCTGAAATGAGGAGCAGTGTTGCCAGATCTCATTTTGCTTCTACTCTCATGTTTTGTTAACTGGTTTTCTTCATAATTTTTAGTTTTAACTTGAAGATAGTGAGTTAACATGGTGCTTTTGACTAGTGTCAGAAACCATCTTCAAAGAGATGATTTGATAATCTGGCTGACTTCTGGAAATTTCCTACTCTAAGAGCTTCCAGCTACTAGATAAATTCATTTGAAACCATCAAGACAAGAAGAGTCAGCATCCTCAAAGTATTTTATTGGCTATTCAGAAAACTTCATCATCACTTAACTCTGATATTATG
>VYZU01016485.1:0-14922 GCA_013401355.1 Ceyx cyanopectus | reverse complement strand
TCCAGGGGGTTCCTCCAGTGCATCTTAATGCAAATGGTGGATTAGCCAACTAGGAGAGGGGCACTTCTGGGTCTTACTAACAAGTGGGGTCTGGCTGAAGCAGTGAAGGTTGAGGACAGACTTGGCTGCAGCAACCATGAGATGGTGTAGTTCAGGATCTTGTGTGGCAGGAACAGAATACCAAGCAGAATCACAAATCTGGAATTCAGCTGGACAACTCTGGCCTTTTCAAGCAATTTTTAGGGGAAATCCTATGGGACAGGGTACTAGGAGGTAAAGGGGCTCAAGGTAGTTGGTTAACATTCAAGGACCACTTCTTCCAAGCTCAAGATCAGAGCACCCCAATAGGTAGGAAATCAAGAAAGGGAGCCAGAAGATCCACATGGTTAAATGGGGAACTGCTGAGCAAATTCAAGTGGAAAAAGAGAGTCTACAAATCATGGAAGCAGAGGCTGGCCACTTGGGAGGAATATAAGACTGTTGTCAAAGGATGCAGGGAAGCAACTAGGAAAGCTAAGGCCTCCTTGGAGTTAAATGTTGCAAGAGAGGTCAACGACAACAGAAAGGGCTTTTTCAAATACATTTCAATTAAAACTAACACCAGAGGCAATTTAAGCCCACCGATGAATGAGGCGGGTGCCCTGGTGACAGAGGATACAAAGAAGGCAGAGTTACTGAATGCTTTCTTTGTCTCTGTCTATTCTGCTGGAGGCTGTCCTCGGGAACCCCAGACCCCCGAGGCCACAGAGGGAGTCAAGATAAAGGAGGAGTTTGCTTTGGTTGTTGATGATGGGGTTAGGGACCAATTAAGTAATCTCAAAATCCATAAATCTATGTGTTCTGATTGGATGCACCCATGGGTGCTGATAGAGCTGGCAGAGATCATTGCCAGACCACTCTCCATCATCTTTGGGAAGTCATGGGGAACAGGAGAGGTGCCTGAGAACTGGAGGAAAGCAAATGTCACTCCAGTCTTCAAGAACGGTAAGAAGGAGGACCTGGGTAATTATAGACCTGTCAGCCTCGCATCCTACTCTGGAAAGGTGATGGAACAACTCATCCTCAACGCTGAATCTAAGACTATCAAGCATAAGAATGTTATGAGGAGCAGAGAACGTGGTTTTGCCAAGGGTAAATCATGTTTAACCAACCTGATGGCCTTTTATGAGAACATAACCAAGTAGACAGATGATGGTAGAGAAGTATATGTGGTTTATCTTGATTTCAGTAAAGCATTTGACAGCATCCACCACAGCATCCTCGCAGGTAAACTGAAGCAGTGTGGTCTGGATGGTCAGATAGTGAGGTGGATTGTGAACTGGCTGAAGGATAGAAGTCAGAGTTGTGGTCAGTGGGACAGAGTGTAGTTGGAGGCCTGTATCAAGTGGAGTCCCTCAAGGGTCAGTACGGGGACCAGTACTATTCAATATATTTATAAGTGACCTGTATGAGGGCACAGAGTGTCAGCAAGTTTGCTGACAGCACGAAACTGGGAGGAGTGGCTGACACAGCACAAGGCTGTGCTGCCATCCAGAGAGACATGGACAGGACAGACAGTCGGACAGGCAGAAATTTAATAAAATATAACAAGAGCAAGTGTAGAGATTTGCATCTGGGCGGGAACAACTCCAGGTACCAGTATAGGTTGGGGACTGATCTGTGGAAAGCAGCACAGGGGAAAGCGACCTGGGGGTCCAGCTGGACAGCAGGATGACCATGGCCAGAAATGTGCCCTTGTGGCCAGGAAGGCCAATGACATTCTGGGGTATTTACAAGGGATGTGGTTAGTAGGTTGAGAGTTTCTCCTCCCCCTCTGCTCTGCCCTGGTGAGGCCACATCTGGAGTGTTGTGTCCAGTTCTGGGCCCCTCAGTTCAAGGACAGGGAACTGCTCAAAAGAGTCCAGCACAGAGCCACCAAGATGATGGAGTGGAACATCTATCTCCCTTATGGGGAAAGGCTGAGGGAGCTGGGAGACTGAGGGGACTCATTAATGTTTATAAATATGTAAAGGGCAGATGTCAGGAGGATGGAGCCAGGCTTTTTTGTGACATCCAATGATGGGACAAGGGAATGGGTGGAAGCTGGAATATAGGAGGTTCCATGTAAACATGAGGAGAAACTTTTTCACAGTGAGGGTGCCAAAGCACTGGAACAGGCTGCCCAGGGTGGTTGTGGCATCTCCTTCTCTGAAGATATTCAAAACCCACCTGGATATGTTCCTGTGTGACCTGATCTCAGTGATCCTGGTCTGTCAGAAGGGTTGGACTAGATGACCTTTCAAGGTCCCTTCCAAACCCTAACATTCTCTGATTCTGTGATCCTTGTGCTGACCTTCACAAATAGCATTCTCCCATTGAAGAAAATATTAAGAGGCATAAAAAGAGCGGTGGAAAATAATACCAAGAACATGGTAATGCTGTTACATTTTTCGTATGACACGCCCCACCTGCAGTATTAACAGAAGACCTTTTTGGCTCAAAATGACACACAAGTCCTTTATAGCTTTGGACTGCAGCTAATGAGACCTAGATGACCTGGCTAACAAAACAAGTCAGACAGTTCCTTGCCCTCAAGTCTGACATACCCTCAAATACACCTTCCTTATCTGGGGTTAGAAGGTCTCAGACTGAAACTCATGCTATTCACTATATCACATTTACAAGCCTCAAAATTGTTTCTAGAAATCATTGGCACAAGCACTCTTTCAAAATATTTAACTAAACACTGCTTTACATTAAGCTAGACCTAGGACTCCATTTAGTGATTTTCTAACATCTTGCCCTAAAAACATACATGCTGCAAATCAACAAATTTTCTCAGTTTGGAAGTAGAGATGACAATGGCAGCATTTACATTTGTCAAGTCAAATCTCTCAGTCAGGAATTCTCTGTGTGTCCTCTATTGCAACAGCAGTGAAGACTATGTCCAGCAAGTGCTGTTGGGAACTCAAGTTCCCTCTTTAATCTCTGGATCCCAAAAAAACTAGGAAATACAGGGTCCAGCCCAAGAGCACTATATGAACTGCTTGATCCAACCTGGGCAGAATACTTTACTTGAGCATGATGTGCTCAAGCAGGACATACTCTCATCAGCACAAGTGACCAGGGCACAAAGTGAAAGAGGCCTGTAAGTGTCCCTCCCTGGAACTACTTTACCTTCACGCTTCTGGTGTGCTGTAGCCCAGATTAGCTCATGTCTGCTCCAAGAGGGAGCCGTGGTGCTTCACACAGAGGCCGGTATGTGGCTCAGTACCAGTAAACATGTTAGAACTGAGCACATGGCATCAGTGGGGCGGTTTGCACAGCTCAGTACAGGGAGTACAGGGCGAGAGTCTGCACAGCACTGTCCACCTTCGATGTTCATCTGAAGACCGTGCGTTACTCGATGAGACCTATGCCTTCTGGCTCCGGGCAGCGCAGACTTAAGACGGCAGCGGTCGAGGCCGCGGGTCGGCCCGAGGGGGAGCCGCCATTCCGGCAGTAACCAGGCGACAGAGAGGGCGCCGGCCCAATGTGGTGCTCGCTGCCAAATGACGCTGCGATTGGCTACAGCTACCGGGAGGGCAGGCAGCCGGTTGCTAAGCGACCGAGGGTCACCTAGCAACCCAGGCCGAGGCTGGGCCAGTGCTGGGCGGGATGTAGGCCCCCCAGAGTGTGACTCCATAAGGGGTCCCAGGCAGTGTCCCCAAATCTAGCACAGGCCCTAGTGGCAGACGGGGAGATTCCTGCACGGTATGGGACGTTTGTTAACACCTTGGAGTATGTTAAAAAGCCACTACACAGCTGCTTGCGTTCCTAGTGAGAGCAGGACCTCGCCACCACACTGTCTACGAGTGTGGGTTTCCTGCAGCAAAGCCCAGCCCATTTCCTTCCAGTGATGGGTCGTGAATTTTACTTTTGCTGGCTCTCAACCTTGAAAAAGGCCTCGGGCAACACTCTTGCTTCACTTTGGTCAGAGCAGGACGAGCCTTACAGAAAACCCAGCATTAAAAGCCCCAGCTGCAGGTAGAAAACAATCCTATATAAAATGCAGAGACTAGGAGCAATTTGACTGAATCCCATTTCTACCGCTATCTCCACGTGTAGGTGTTTAAGCAGAAAGCCACGTGGTGATGTGAAGCCTTTGCTGTTCTTCCCTATTAAAGTCATACTCTGTCAGACCAACTCGTCAGCTGTCAGGAAAAAGACTCATTAATTTAATTTGCAGAATACAAAGGAGTAGATAATCACAATGTGAAACTCATCAGAGAAGTTTTAAAAAGGAACTAATTTAAGTAGCATTTACTTCTCCACTCTGCAACACAGTTTTTAGTCAACTTGAAGTTAGGGGCAACCAAAGAAAACATTTCCAGTGCATAAAAGGAGGTTGCAGCTTGCCATTAAATATGCCCATGGCATTCCAAAACACAACCTTTTGCCTGATGGGAGTTTATTGTTGGAATCTCATTATTGCCTGCACAAAGAATTGCCACAGAGCTATACACAAAATTATTTCAAAACACATGAGCAGGGGAGTGTGACGTTTTTCATTTCCTACAACACCTAATTGGAACTGCGATCCTCGAGGTCAAATTCTTGCAGGTAGATCCAATAAAAGAGCTAACTCCCTCAGATTAGGCACCAAATACCTGTCCTTTAAGTATCTGGCTCCTTCTGTGAAATTCAAAACCCAGAGCTGGGTGCTAAGCTTCCCCCCATTGCGCACATGCAAAGCTAGATCTCTCAGAAGGGCCATCCAAGAAAGCACATGTAAAGTGGGAGCCTCTTGGAAGTGGAAAGGCTAATTGCAAGAGCGTGGCTGAATTCTTGTCCCTTCTCCAGAGCTGCAGCATCCACCCATGTCAGAGCTCCAAATAGACCCTGACCCTCACACTGTCAGGCTGCCCGCATCAAGCTTTCTAAAACTCTTCTAGGATGCTCAAACAGTGTCAGCATTCATGCATACATCATGCCCTGACAATGTTAGCACCCACTGAGGGAGATGCACACGGGTGTACTGGCTTCTCTGCTGGTTGCTGGACCATCTCCTGCCTCCAAGAACAGCTACCTCACTGCAGACATCTTGGATTATGTTAACTGGATTTCCATAGCTTTCCCTGGAAATATTGACCTTGATGATGATTCTAGCAGCAGGTGTCAGCATGTCTCAGCACTTCAAGTATGTACAACAAAAATGGATGGAGTTTTAGCACCTCACAAGAATTTACTTCCTATGGCCACTCATCTCCTGCTATCATCCTAGACCCAGTGGTGAGCTTTCATTTACGTCTTGTGAACATCAGATATACCATCCTTACAAAGATTTTTCTACCTGTAACATTTCACATATTAGTCACTAAATGCACTCTCTCTGACTTATGTCCTGTTGTACAAAAGGATAATATTTATTGATGATTTGGGACAATCCACCCAAACACACAGTGACCTTTTTCAGTTTTCTCTTGCTAGTTTTTCTCTTTTGGCCATAATATGCACATCTGTACAGTAACTGCCATTGCTTTTACACAGGATTATATTTTATGACATGAAACAAGGTTAAGTTAAAGCTAACCTGTCATAAGCTCCAAGTTAAAAAGAAACACACATTTAGCAGTGATGTTTGACATTAAACACATGTTCTTAAAACCTATTGCTTCTTGTGAAAATATTTCTTTTAGCAATGAAATTAACTTTGGTCAAATATTGGTCCCTGAACTTAAAATAAATAATAAAAGGACATAGTGATCTTTTTGAAAAATGTGAACATCACATGTATCAGAGTTGATGTCCATAACATTACCGGTAAATTACTGCTTTGAAATGTAGTTCTAACATGTATCCATTGTGACTTCATATTTCTGGACTTTCCTTCTGCTTTGAGCACCTGCATCTGAATTCCCTATCGCAAAATCAGTTGAAGTTCATATAATATAACAGATAATTATATTTAGGCTCAGAAGGAAAATAAGATTCAGATTTCATGGCAGAAAATAAGAACTCCCATTAGACATGAATAATTCAAATTAAATGCTATCTTTTAANAGAAACTACAATTTTAAGTTTTGCCTCATAGGAATAAACCTCTGGAAAATGAGTTATTATTTACACCTTGCAGCATTTCTATAAACAAGTAATTCAAGAAGCTCCGCAGAAACCTCAGTAGCATAATTCCAAAAATAAATTGCAATAAAATGGAATTTAGCAAAATATGTTCCCTGACATTTAGTAGGAGAGCGCAAGCACAAACCTCCCAACTCCAGTCACAAGTCAGAACTGTAAATTCCCAGCGAGAGGACTGTGACTGCTAGCTATTTAGAAAAACTAAACTGAACAACAACAAACACACAAAAAAAACTACAAAAAAAAAAGAGAAAGAAACAAAATTATAAAAAAAACCCAAACAAAACAAAAACACACAACTGGCAGAATATGAAAAAGATGCCCTTGTTCTACTTGCAATACTAACCTTAAATGGAATATGATTGCAAATTCCTGGAAACTTGGGTGCAGATAAGAAAAACAGGCTGTTAGACAACTGATACACGGGTACAAGAAACTTTCAAGCAGACCTGCCATCTAGAGATGATCTAGAGTCGTCCCTGCCACTGATAAGTGGCACTTCAGCTGGGGAAAGAGATACCTGTCCAGAGACAAAGGTTATTTATTTTTCCATAAAATGGCATAAATGTGAAACTACATTTTTCCAAAACAAGCTTACGAGAATGAAATGATTACAGCTAAAGACCTCAGCATGTATTCTGGGCTAGAAGAGCCACTTTTGTCACTGTTTAATCCTTAATGCCATTATGAAAAAAATTTCAAGTCCTTTTTAAAACAGCTTCCTGCTAAAATAATATGTTTAATACTTTCCACTACTCATTTCTGCTAGGCTTTCCTTATCTGAAGGCCCCCTTCTGACTTAAATGGAATGAAAGAAGAAAGCCATGATATGTACAGGATGTCTTTATCTGAAAAAGTAGGAGCAAGTAGATAACTTTTATCACAAATACAGGCACCAAGCCAAATTTTCAGTGCCTATAAACAAGCCTAAGTTCAGTGAAGCAGGTGGAGCTCACCAGTAGAAAACTCATTAGAAACCTATCATTCTCTTTACTGCAATATCAAGCTGATAGCCTGGGATAAAACCTGAATTCCTCAAGACAGAAAAAAAAATAATAATTAAAAGGAAGGGTATTGGATGACTAAGTGAAAGAAAATCAGAAACTGAAACTGCAAGCTCTTGCTCTTCTCTTGATATAATCCATATAATAAATATTGTGTTTACCCCTGTAAGTTTTAAACAAGTTAACAAGTTAAGTTCTTTGTGCGCATGACTGTTATAGAAGCTGCAATACTTCTCTCACCCTGGAGAATCAAACAACTGATTCTTCAAAAGTAGAGATGAATTTCTGAAGACGGCATGGCTAATTTATGTCTAGTACATTATAATCACTCGTGCTGTTGTGACTCACTTCAGATAAATGAGGAGTGATCTTGTTTCTTGCATCTTATTTTCAGAAAATGTAGGCACTTATGTGACTTGAACTTAAATATCGTGTCAAACATTTATATATGTTGACAAGATTACTAAAGAACAAATAGGTAAATAAAAGTATATGTGTAATATAAATGAAAAACCTNTGGGAAAATTATCCTTCTGATTGTATTATTATCATAGAAGCATAGAATGTTAGGCGTTGGAAGGGACCTCTAGAGATCATTGAGTCCAACCCCCCTGCTAAAGGAGGATCACTCAGGGCCATGTTGCACAGGAACAGATCCCAGCAGGTTTTGAAAGTCTCTAGAGAAGAAGATGCCACAACCTCTCTGGGCAGCCTTTTCCAGTGCTCTGTTACCATTATTATTATTACTATTTTTTATATTATTATATATTACTAAATTATTTCAGAAATCACAAGATATTCCATTAAAATAAAAGCCGTTTTTGATAGACTGATGAAAGGAACACAGTGTATTAAATGTGGGATGTCTCAGTCTGAATGAACTTAAAGGAACTGCATTTGCTAAATGGAAATATACTTACTGTAAGGTTTTGGGTTGCCCGTGGCCTAGCAGGATGAAGATGCCTCATCACCTGAAATAATACTTAGCATAAATTGCTTCCACTATTATAATTTTAATCACTTTACTTAAACCACAGAAAACTGTGGAAAAATACAAATCAAATTGTAATGCCATTATACTATATTTTTTCATCTAACATAATACCATCTGAGCAGCATTCATTAGCATCTCTTCCAACTATCTGATATATCTGTTGAAAATGCAGAAATAGATGCCTGATGATCAAGCTAAGTCTTCCAATAATCTCCGTTCTGGCACAGGGAAGTTTTTAAGAGCAAAGAGTTCATGTGCCTTTCGTTTTGAAGACTTCTCCCCCATACACATGGTTTGTTGGGTCAGATTTCCAATGCATAGAAAAAGAGCTGGAACATACAAGTTTGAGAAATTTGCCTTGTTTTCTAGTCCTCTTCCAATAAATTATTATTTTCTGATTAGCATACAAAGATAAAACCCAATGATAATTTGTAGAAGCACAGTCATTAAAATTTACACTTCCCTAGTCTCTCAGTGCAAAATAATGATCAGGCTCAGCAGTAAAGCACTGGCTTTCTCAATCTCTCTCCAATTCAGTTTATAAAAGTTATTAGTTTTTTTCTAAAATAATTAATAATACATAATTCTCTACAGGTTAAAGATTTATATGGTAGTTTCCTAGAATAATCTTGAATAAGGAAAAGGTATTTCCTCTCTCACAAATCCCCTCACTCGATGCACACACAACAGCGTGCTCTGAATAGGATGAAGAAAAATTAGTGAGGATATGATTACTTACTAGAGAAAGCCTACTCTTCTCCCATGCCAACAAGATATTATAGGTCAAGTCAAGTAAGGTCAAGTGAGTTCTTGTCATATACAGGATCCCTGATTTATTCTGTCACCTGTTCACTGTCATTCAGCACCACAGGGTGAGTGTCAATAGTGAGATAGTGCAAAGAGACGGGACACGTTGATTTAAACTAGGGTAGCTCATGTTCAGTTGAAACACATGCTGAGTCCTGCTGGGTGATTATGGATGTCATGGGGAGTGTGGGATGAACAGTACATTAGTACACATAATTTATGTACAGGGCTTTCATTGCCTTTAAGAATGCAGCCCCTGTGATGAAGAAGTCCTGTCGGTTCCCCTGAGCTGTATTATCCCCTAGCAGATAAGGAGATACAAAGGAAGCAAAGGTAGAAGAGCTGGTTCAGTAAACCAGCCATTGCCTGTCCTCTTAAACCTACCCAAGGTTAGACATCAAAACAGAAATACGGCTAGGACCCAACACCGTGAGTTCCTGTTTGCATCTACCTGCCAGCAGTAGGGTATATCACTTCCCGGTTCATGTGAAACCACATGGCCAAGGGCTGCAGCTCAACACTTTGAAAAGGCAAAATATGCATCCTTGTAGTGATGATGTTATGCAAGCAAATGACAGCATCAAACCTGCAACTTCTTTTTTTTTTTTTTTTCCTTTATATTTATTGGTAGATTTATATTTTTGGTAGTCCTTTTATTAGAGATTAGGTGGTTTAGGTTTTGCTGATCTTTTTCACTCTTTTTTATAAATACATATTTTCTGTGGGCAGAATGCAAAGAAGAACAGTTGCTGAAAGCAATTTGATGACTATCAGAACATCCTCCACTTTCTTTAAAGCACTACTTCTTGATAGCTTCAGATTCTACAGGCACGGTTTTAAACATCTCAGGAGTCAAGGGCCTTACTTCAAGTGGTAGCTGCAGTCATTCATCAGATACAGAGTAGGAGGTGCTACAGTTATAAGCAATAATTGTATCACTATCCAAAATTTCAGTTAGTTATAGTGAATGAATAAGGGAACATGGCAGTTCTGTATGCATGTATTTTTGTGCATTAGCTTATGCAGAACCATACATAATTTAATACATCGTTCTTTAATAAGTCTGGTCACACTGTGGTGCAAAATACCTAGAAGCTAGATTACCTAGAAGTCAGTTTACCATGAAGCCCTACATACTGTGGGCAAAACCATGTCTCAAATTAATTCAGTGGCAAAAGTTTTATCTACAGCAGCACACATAATATTTCACACTGTGAATATGCTACAAAGCAGGGTTTAAACAAGAGCGGAACAATCAACTTTTAGCTATGACAAACTACATTTTTGTCTAAATTATACTGATCTAGGCCTGTCCAAAGTCTGCTTTATTTCCACTTCCCACAGAGTGTAGTGGCTTTTGTGTGCCAGACCTTTTAATGCCTAAGTCTGAATTTCTATGCAGCCTTCCATGGGAGCTGCAGGAGAGTGCAAGACTGGGCTGACACTTTGATAAACACACCAACCTAGCATCTGCTCTAGAGAGTATAGGGAAAGGAGAAAATGTCAAAATAACAGGAAACAGTGCTAAAAATTACTTTTCTTTACAGACTTTGATACCACCGGAGCCAAAGAAGCTAAATACTGTCACAGGTAAAGCAGACTGGGACTTCATAGCTGTGCTATGTCTCTGAGGTCTTACAAGTATTTCACTGGTTTGTCTTTGTAGAATTAAATTTCATTTAGAATTTCAGGTTCCTGAAAGAATTTCCAGTTTCTGTTTCTATTTGCTTCCTGAGATATCCCACAATTAATTTCTTCTGGACAGCCAACCAGTAAGTAACACCATTGCAACTTCGAATTTTGCCCAAGGCGGATCAAAAAAGCTGAGTCTTTGTGCCAAGTGCCAATGATGCTTGGCCACAAAAAGTCATTGTTGTTCTATTTTTTACCTTCAGTGGAGAAAATATTTTATGATCAATATTTAGTGAGCTTCTTGATTAAGTCCCTGTTTCCAGACCTGCTTTTATTGGTTAGGGCTCCAAACAGCAAAACACTCAGGCACACACATAACTTCAAGCAACTGAGTAATCCCAGCACTTTCGTCTGCACTGCTGAAGTGAGTGGGAGCCTTGCCATTGAATTTTATAGAAGCATTATCAGGCCGTAAGTGCTTTGCTGGTTCAAGGCCAATATTTTCTCAGACTTTAGAGGAAGCCAGATTGGGCCCGATCTCTACACAGACTCTCCCTGAAAGACCAAAATAAAAATAAATGATACTAAGCAACAGGAATGCACATAGCATTGAGGAAAGGATTGTTGAACACAAGAAAAGCTGAGGAGGTCACTGAAATACTGGTATAGGAGAGAATGGTGGTAGGTTGTTTTCTTCACAATATCCTTCATGCTGAGTTTTACAGGCAGACAATTTATCCATCTAGCCAACAAGCATCTGTCTGATAGAGAGCCAGACTGACAAATAAGCCTGCCATTAAGCCAGGGCTGCAGCTTTCTCCAGAAGAAGGATCTTTTGCTGCTCTCGTTAGAAAATGGGCTGTGTGAAATGCTGTGTTCACTATGCATCCATTTCAACACACCTGTAGCAACAGTGAGCATGCTCAGCCAGCAGGGTACACAACCAACTGTGGCAACCTCCAGCAGCAGCAGCAGCAGCAGAACAGCCCTTTTGCTCTTTTGGTTTTTACCTGCAATCAAGATGAAAGGAGAGAGCAGGAGGGGCAGAAACTGCTGAGTGCTGGGCCTCTCCCTGCGCAACCAGGCAACCACACAGTCAACGCCCACAGCAACCCAAGCTGCAGTCCAGACACATCCATGCCTGCCTCTAGTGGGAACAGGTTTCTTGAGAAGCAACAGCCAAGTCCTGAGCAAACCTTGCCCTAACACCTCTACAACAGGATTTCAGGGGAAGTGATTTGGTCTATATTATAACACTACTTGGCTTAATACAGCTCTGTTCAAACTGTGTTTGGTGCTGTGGTACTCCCCTAACATTAAAAAATTCTTCCCACTTTAGGAACTATGTAGACACATATTTTATCCAGTTTATACGCACTCAAAGCTTGATATGTTCTGTGTATGACCAACTGTAAGTTTTAATGCAGCATCTAAGACATGGAGTCATAACCATATCTAGATCAATATATTTCCTTTAAACCATCTGAATCCTACAAAAACACAGTCTCTCATGTCCAAGTCTGCTGAATGGTATATCTTAAATTAGGAATAAAGCAACATCTAATTTTTTCTTAGTAACAGTTGCTTTAGACTGTACTTCTTTAGGTTAAAAAAATAAAAATAAATTTGGGTCTGATACTGTTACTTCTTTAAAAATAATCCATTCACATGTGCTTCTACTTCCTTTGAAGTATGATTCTTTTTTCTGGACTTACAAATAGACTTATTTGTCTAAAGCTGTAAAATCCATACCCTTGGTTTTCTGCTGCATTTCCTTCAGTGGGATAGCCATGCTGAGAGAACATTTATTTACTCCTCTCATTCCATTCAGCCACACAATTGGCCAACTCTTTTAGGAATGTGCATCTTTTTATGAAACACAAACTAACTACCAAATGTTCTGTTTCTTCAAGCCAGCTGAAAGCTTATCAGCAACTCAGCTCCATGAAAGGCATATCCATTGAATTGTTGACCAGCTCTGGATAGACCAGAGAATATATTTTAAATGACAATGTCACATGCAGCTTGTGAGTGAGTAAGAAGTTATGTCACTATGATGTCTCTGGAAATAAGTCCCACTGTTTTCCCTAGGCACTTCATGACCTTGAGTGTTGATCTCAGTCCATTTTCCAGGACTGTAAATAAGAGCACTTGGAAAAGCTTTTCTGTTCACACATTTGTAGTTACAAGAGAGAAGTCCTGAATGGAAGTATGGCATCCATCAGGCAAACACAGCAGGTGGCACAGGACAGACTGCATTAAGCAGATCCTACAACTGGAACTTCTACAGTATTTTATTATGGCAACAACAGAATATGTATTTATCAAACAGTATTAAATAGAAAAAAGTTTTTCCCATGCACAGTAGTAAACTGGCAAGTTTCCAGTCAGCAGTTTTACTGTTGGCAACACAGAGAAGTCACTTTCTGGGGTCACCAAACTACTGGGAATCCACAATTACTTTTATCCTATTATCTAAAAGCACTTCACTTACCCAGTCAGAAACTTGTTTGGCCACCTATATACTCCCAGAAGAACTCAAATTTGGACAAAAATAAAATCAGACTAGCTAAGCTGAACTACTTCACTGATACTGTTGTAAACGTTATAAAAGCTACTTTTCTCCACTTTTTCAGTTTCACAAGTGGTGTTTTCTGCTTTCACTTTCAGTTTCTATTTGCATTCTTCTGTTCAGGGCTATCCAGGCTGAATGACTAAGAAGCAAGTAAGATTACAAAATGGTTTTTATCAATTACAGACTTTTTTTAAACATTGTCCATGCTAGGTTTAAAAAAAAAATAAAATAAAAAAAAAAAAAAGGCTGCCCGCATAGCTTCTGGGTACTGAGCTCAACTAGCTCTAATCTTAAATGGAGAAAAGAAGCCTCAGGAAATCATAGCCACTCTAGCACTGTCATATAAGGAAAAGAAAACCGTGGTATTGAAAATTATATCTACAGGATAATCTATTTGCTAAAAATGCTGCCAATGAAAGGACACACTAAGTCCTCAACACCTGTACCTATCAGAAACACTAATGAAATCATAGCAAGTACATCACTATTTTTAAAGGAAAACCCCCATCATCCCCACTATTTCCTAGAAACACCTTTAGTAATTTTATACACATAGAAAAGAAGCCAAAATAAAACAAGAAACAAGTAAATGGGAGACAGCCATTATTAATGGCAAAGTTTCTGCTGCTTCCTTCCTGCACATGGTTCTCTATATGATTAGCTCT
Organism: Ceyx cyanopectus; assembly: GCA_013401355.1. Taxonomy (NCBI): domain Eukaryota; kingdom Metazoa; phylum Chordata; class Aves; order Coraciiformes; family Alcedinidae; genus Ceyx; species Ceyx cyanopectus. The sequence continues at coordinate 1,146 of VYZU01016485.1, read as the reverse complement.
AACTCTGAATCTGCACTTGCAAGGCCAAACACTGCCTATCCCAGCTTGCCCTGCAGCTCCAGTCCAGTTTCGAGAGGCCAAGTGGAACACAGTAGACAGATCTTCTAATGGCCCCGTTTAAACTGCCATGATCTATTGACAACTTTTCAAAAAGTACCATGTTGGTACTATGTTTCAAAAGAACCATGTTTTTCACCATTTTGGTCCTTGCACTGGGGAGCAGCCCTGAAAGCAATGTCAACCTCAATGTTAACCTTCATATCTCTCCTTAAAAATTAATTCTGTGGTTTTGTCCGCCAGCAGCTGACAATGGCAAAGCACTGAGACTGTGGCTTAGCCCCCTCCTCCTTGTCCAGCTGAAGCCTGGTTTTCTCTCCTTTACTTTTATGTTAAGCTGCTTAAGACATAAAGGCTTACACCAGTGGTCAGTAGAAGTGAGAAATGAGGATCACTCTTTCTCTCACAATAACCATTACTCTTCAAACAATATTAATGGGTTTAATTAAAACACATTATAATCTACCAATGACCTCTATGATTTCAGAAACCTTCCGAAGTACAAAAGGGCTTCCAAACTCCACATTAGGAAGAAGGCTTCTCATACAGGGGTGAAGGGAATAAGACCAAAACCCACAGCCTTCAGATATGCTAAACAGAGTACCAAAAAGTAGATGTACTAAATCGCAAGAGCTTCAGATAACAAAACAGTCCTTGGACTTAATATTAGACTACTATTATTTCTTATAAAAAAAAATAAATAAGAACAAATCTGTGTTTTCACCATGAAGTTGAAGAAGCAAACCTCTGACAGGAGAAGAATGAGAAATAACAAAAATAAGTAAGAAGCTTAAAAATAATGCAAAGGGAGTCATAAAAAGAGAGTGTTCACAATGACCTTTACACACTGCAGAACTAAGGATTTATTCCACCTTTATTAAAATACCTTTTGATTACCTTTTATACTTTTTGCCTTACTGGCAAGAAACAGCTTCCATCCCTGCAGCACATCATGGAGAGAGGATGTAGGATTGTAAAACAGAAAAATTGCACTGAAGAAAGTGCAGAATTTAAAGTAGGATTCTAAATAGAAGTGGTTTTCCTCTGAATTTCCAGTCTGATAGATTTAAATTTTATCATCCATTGGCA